>APFE031618087.1:0-11449 GCA_000404065.3 Pinus taeda | reverse complement strand
AACAAATAAACCTTATAATACTAATTAAAAAACACTAATTTCACTAATTCTCATCTTATTCATATGAATATTTTAATTTAAATGTATTCAAAATTGACGTCCCTGCAAAACAATTATTTTAAGCCACTAAAACTTACTATTATAATTGTACAGTGATGTGTGGTTTGATGGTAAGTTACATGGGCGAAGCCCGAGCAGACCGAAGTTCAAATCTCATTGAGTACAATGACCTGCTGTGGTGGCAGCTAGAGGGGTGGACTCCCCTTTCCCATGAGTCTGCTCTTGCTAAAATCATAGGAACTTAGTATACTAGAGGGGTGGACTCCCCAGTCTCCTCTTGCTAAAATCATAGGAACTTAATATACTAGAGGGGTGAATCATAGGAACTTAATATACTAGAGGGGTGGACTCCCCAGTCTCCTCTGCTCTTGCTAAAATCATAGGAACTTAGTATACTAGAGGGGTGGACTCCCCAGTCTCCTCTTGCTAAAATCATAGGAACTTAATATACTAGAGGGGTGAATCATAGGAACTTAATATACTAGAGGGGTGGACTCCCCTTTCCCGTGAGTCTGCTCTTGCTAAAATCATAGGAACTTAGTATACTAGAGGGGTGGACTCCCCAGTCTCCTCTTGCTAAAATCATAGGAACTTAATATACTAGAGGGGTGAATCAGAGGAACTTAATATACTAGAGGGGTGGACTCCCCAGTCTCCTCTGCTCTTGCTAAAATCATAGGAACTTAGTATACTAGAGGGGTGGACTCCCCAGTCTCCTCTTGCTAAAATCATAGGAACTTAATATACTAGCGGGGTGAATCATAGGAACTTAATATACTAGAGGGGTGGACTCCCCAGTCTCCTCTGCTCTTGCTAAAATCATACAAACTTAGTATACTAGAGGGGTGGACTCCCCAGTCTCCTCTTGCTAAAATCATAGGAACTTAATATACTAGAGGGGTGAATCATAGGAACTTAATATACTAGAGGGGTGGACTCCCCAGTCTCTTCTTGCTAAAAACATAGGAACTTAATATACTAGAGGGATGGACTCCCCTTTCCCGTCAGTCTGCTCTTGCTAAAATCATAGGAACTTAGTATACCCGACTTGCAGGTGGTTGGTTATGCTCATGGTGTTATCGTGGCATCGTGGCAGCTATGAGGTTTGATCTTAGGTCTCCCATAGATTAGCACTGGCAGTTAGCGATTCAACTTACTATTATAATTAATCAGAAAGATGTTAAGTCTAGAAAGATGTTAAGTCTGACCATAAATTCAGAAGTAGCCTTCTTTCTCTGTCCAGGCTCACCTCCGGTCAAACTTACTCTTCCTTTTTCCCTTGAGTTTTTGCCGTGGGCCTCCCAATGGATGTAACAGGTTTCAGTGTTTTTACCTTGTGAGGAAAAATGGCTGTACAAGCAGGTAGAGAATATTTTGGAATCTGAAGCGGCAGCCAATTCAAACAAGTAATTTCATTTTTATTCATCCGATTTAGAAAAAGAACTTGCAATCTGCAATCGTTGAGCTGTACAGGAATTTTAGAAATTTTTGGGAATCTGCAATGCTGTACAGGAATTTTAGAAAATTTTGGGAATCTGCAATCGTTGAGCTGTACAGGAATTTTAGAAAATTTTGGGAATCTGCAATCGTTGAGCTGTACAGGAATTTTAGAAAATTTGGGAATCTGCAATCGTTGAGCTGTACAGGGATTCTATAAAATTTTGGGAATCTGCAATCGTTGAGCTGTACAGGAATTTTAGAAAATTTTGGGAATCTGCAATCGTTGAGCTGTACAGGAATTTGAATTTCTTTAGACATTTGACTATTATAATAATAGTATTCAAATAAGAAGGATTTTTTTATATAAATTTGGAGTTTCGCATCTTGTCCAAGAAAATACCAATTAAAATTTAAATTTGACATTTTTATTAAATTGGTGTATGTATTTTTTTATTTTTATTTATGAAGTGTTTTTTATAATAATTTTAATTTTTAAATTTATAATCAAGCATAATTGTAAGGCAAGATATTTATTTACTTACCTAGACTTAATTAGATAATAGATATTCTATATCCCTTTTAATGTGAACATATAACTTTTTATTTAAAAAAATAAGAAATAAAAGTTAATATATTAAATATTATAAAACTGTCGTCCTTCACATTAAATAAAAAATTATGATGTGGTTTTTAGTGTATTTTATTGGCCTAGTCTAATGAATATGGTTTTTTCTTTGGAAGTTATGGAAATTCTAGTTATATTTTGAAAAAATTCTAGGGATTTTTGTAAATCGCAAGAGCGAAATCCTTCCTCCTTAAGGCTGCTAACAAATAATTACAAGTGGCATTGTTTTCCTTGAATAACAATGAGGAGTGAAAGCCTACCCCCTTAAGGCTGCCAACAAATAATTACAAGTTGCATGGTTTTCCTTGAATAACAATGATGATTCAACCTGCATTAGTGATTAACAACAAACGATGGTTGATCTAAGTTTTGATAGGTTAGGCATTTTGCAGGAGCGAAATCCTACCTCCTTTAAGGTTGCCAACAAATAATTACAAGTGGCATTGTTTTCCTTGAATATTAGTGAGGAGTGAAAGCCTACCCCCTTAAGGCTGCCAACAAATAATTACAAGTTGCTTGGTTTTCCTTGAATAAAAATGATGATTCAACCTGCATTAGCGATTATCAACAAATGATGGTTGATCTAAGTTTTGATAGGTTTTCCCACTGTATAAAATGTAAAATAAAATAAAAGTCCATATTAAGTAAAATATTTCAATTATGCATATACGTATATGTTTTTTTTAATGTGGTTCATGCTAAGCTCAACCATGGAGTGTGACCTCATGAGTTTTGAGAGAATTGAACCTATGACTTATCAATAACAAAGGTGAAGGTGCTTTATTGATGGGAACTGACCAACTAAGCTAACGTCAAGGCTGCATATATGTTAAAATTGAAAGCTTATATAAAGAAACTAAAAAATGAAATCTTATGGTTAAAAATTTATAAAACATTTCAAGTATTCTTACTAATTTACATTTTGGTCATTTTTCAAGTATATTTAAAGGTCAATGTAGTTTAAAATATAACAAAGGTTTGCTAAAATTGCTCTCGAACTAGATATATAACATAAAATCATTGCTAAACATGATTTGGAAGAGTGAAGTGGGTCCTACACCTAAGCTAATGTTAGGGATCTTAGAACACATGGATGCCATGAAGGGAATGATTAATGACATAGACCCAGTTAAGCTTATGTGTTGGTGCCACATGGAAGCACCTCATGGATTCCACATGGCATTGGCAAGTTGGTGTGGAATTGTGTCAATGAGGAGGCTAGACCTTTTTTGATGACTTTTCAGAGCAACGTGGAGGCCATGCGACCTTACCATTGCCCATAGCTAACCATCATAACCAATGTACAATGTAAGACAAAATGGGTGGTGGCAATGGACCGTTCACGATAATTGTCAAAGAAATTTCCACTTATTGATGTCGCCGTTCGACGAGACTACCCAATGCTTATTGAGTTAGCCTTTTGATCCTTTGTAACTGTTAGAAAAAAGATCACACTAAGAGGGAGGTTGAGTTAATGTAATGGAAAACTTATCATTTCAAAATATTTCATTAGTAAATAACCATGCAACAGTGTATCATAACAATAAATTAAACCATGTCAAGAATTCATCATCACATGAACACAAGCGGACACAAGATTTTACGTTGAAACCCTTGCGGGAGAAAATCACAAATTCTTTTTGTCTTCTTCTTCAATTTATTTACATATATTTGCAAGCATCGACCTACTAGAGGCACTGACTCCCAAATTGTACAAGCACCCACTCGCAATAGGATACAACATGATTGAGGCATCAAACTTGAATAATATGCAAGCACCCACTTGAAATAGGCTACAACATGATTGAGGCACCAACCTCAAAAATGTGTAAGCTTCAACTTCTTGTAAGAATCAACTTAATTGAGGCACCAACCTTGATTGAGGTGGTAGAAAATTAGAAAAGAAGAAATATTTTCTTATTCTTGATAATTACTTGTAGGATTATTGTGTTCTTATTAACTTTATTATGTTATTCTTTTATCTTAGTTCATCAAGCAATTGCCAAAATAATAGCACGAAGATCAAGGACACCAAATGTAGGCAGATAGCAAGGGAAACACCCCAATCTTGGGGAAAACCAAATCAACATTTCGTCCTTCAATAGTTTTCCTGAGATAATCCAAGACCCTTAACTTAGACAAAAACTCCCTCCACACCAAGCCAACCCTTTCCTTTTTCAACAAATGATTTCTTTCTAGTACCGTCTTCGACCTAGATGCAACAGAAACAACAACAAAAACAACAACACTTCAATGTAGTAGTATCTTCCACCTAAAAACTTTGATCTTAATGCAACAACTTTGACCATGAAGCACTTAGCTCTTCGACCTTGAAGTAACAATTCTACCTTGAAGCAACCCTTCGACCTTGATGTTGTAATTCGAACTTGATGTCGTACTTCGACCTTGATGTCATACTTCAACCTTTATTCCGTAATAGAACTTCTTGATGCCGTAACAACACTTCAACCTTGATGTCGTAGCCTAGAAAATCACACATTTGAGAGAGAGAGAGAGAGATAACCCAAAAGCT
This sequence comes from Pinus taeda, assembly GCA_000404065.3. Classification (NCBI taxonomy): domain Eukaryota; kingdom Viridiplantae; phylum Streptophyta; class Pinopsida; order Pinales; family Pinaceae; genus Pinus; species Pinus taeda. The sequence continues at coordinate 6,791 of APFE031618087.1, read as the reverse complement.
TTGATCCTACAATTCTCCTTCCACTGTAACTTTGTAGTTTTTCACAACTTCTTCTAGGAGATCGAACTTGTGTGAGTGATTTCTCTCCAAATGAATCAGATTGCTTCAATATATAGGTTTATGGTGAGGTCGAATTACACTTCTTGAGGCCAACTTGGTGTGGAGGTGACAACATTAATTTTTGAATAAAAAATAATTCTTTTTACATGATTCAAAAGCCCAAGAAGGGTATTATTAAATGTACAATGAATCTAATGACCTAATATAAATCCTAGAAGTCCTCAATGTGGAATTTGACCTAAAACATGATGACCCAAGCATGAAACCCATGCTTTAATAAGTCATAATAATAATAAAATATTTTCATTCTTTTTTCATAAGTGTATTGCATAATGACTCAAATATATTTATGAAGACTGAACCTAGTTACATTCTTCAACACTTCCTCTTAACTAGGGAGATATTCATAACAAGTACAAGGAAGATTTCAAACAATATTAACTATGAAGAGTTTAGGCACCGGAATGCCATGGACTAGATTCCTGACTAGGGAAATCTATCCAAAGTCCTCCAACTATTTAGGCACTCATAGTGCCAGAGACTACATTTCCGACTAGGGAAATCTATCCGAGTAGGACTATGATGGAATAAAGCTTTCAGCCTCTTTAGGTACCATTAGTCTTACTTTCTAATGATCAACCTAGGGATCTAGGTGCATATCTGAGGCCATATCTCTATGACCAATGCCACACTCCCTACTTCAGGATCTAGACATCAACACAAAGTCTCGGTTAGATGTCCTCCTAGGCAATGTGTCTTACACACAAAGCCTCAACACTCATGATTATTCCAATCGGTAGGAAATGCTCCTTGATCAAACATATTGGTAACAGATCTCTCTCGATCAAACTAATTGGTAACCATCATATAAAATATGCTATCAAACCTCCAAGATATTTACCTGTACAAACACAACCCCAATCAGTAACAAACTTTAATATGTTTATAACTAAACACAAACCTCCGGGGCTTTTCAGACAACTAGATGTTGCTTCTCAATTTATCACAGTAGGAATTTCAAACGAATATTGGCAGAAGATTCAACTTCCTTTCCTACTTCAAAATCAACTTTCCTTCTGTTAGAAGCATCTTAATATGTTTTCTTCAATTACTTCAAGGTATCCATCATGACTTTAGTATGCTCTCCCTCTTAACTCGAGACTTCTCCATGAATACAAGAGTGATGTGTACTCTCTCAGTTATGGCCTTCACTAAGACTTACGGTTGTTAGTCTTGGTCTACTACATGACACTTGAAGTAGAGAACCATATCCATCATTCTCTCTTAACCAGGGAGGATCTAATCATTCCTCTACAAGGAATATACCCAAGCTCGCTATTAACCTAGGGAGATAAACTTCTTTTCTATGATATCAAAGAATCTTTCATGGCTTCCATCCTTCTCATCAGTGTTATCATGACCATCATCATCCATATAACTTTCTTCATTGCGCTTATCAAATGAACATCTTCACCATCTTTAATATTATATACCTGCATAACTTAGATAGCAAGTAAAACCAAATCTATAGAAACATGAAGTTGAACATATCAAAATAATATAATAATGGAGGAATTAAAGTTTATAAACATAATCAACAAGAGAATTTACTTCTATAATTCAACTTCTTACTCAGGTTTTGTTACAAACCCTAAATCACATCAACAACTCAATCAAGTTATCAACCTCATTATATCAAGGGCTTCAATATTTCTTTGAGAGATATGACAAGCTATTTTATAACATATAGAAAACCCTCGAATCAATTCAAACAAGTGTAATTTCAACAAAGCATCTAAAAACTTCTGGAATTCATATGTTAGACTTCCTACTACGATTTTGTGCAAACACTAGATTTCAAACATGAGCCATTAAGCTTCAAAAATAAAAACCAATCACAGATCAATTTCAAATTTCAACAATATTTCATAAATCCTAGATTCTCACATTAGTCATTAGATATTAGAGAATTGAGCTTCTACTAAGGTTTAGTTACAAAACCTAGAATTCACAAATACTATCATCCTAGAGAATCAAACTTTGACTAGGGTTTAGTTCCAAACCCTAGGACTCATGGCCATTACGTTAGCTCATATATCCAGGATTCCAACATGATGCACAAGCATATCATTACATGAGTTAGTCAAACCCAATGAGACAAATATCAATATATTAAAGTTAGACATATAACAAACTTGATTAGACTAGGGTTTGATCAGAAAAACACACATATATCATGGATTTCATTTCTAGGATATTATAAGGGTCAATACACCTTACCAAACCCTAATGATATAGGGTTTTGATACTAAACATAAAAAACCATAATTTATCAATACTCCAAAGGTTTGGGATTTTAGAGATCACCATTCAACCCTAACAATTTAGGGTTTTCATTACCATACCAAAACCACAAACATGACATCATCAAAGCATCAAACATTTTTTTTAGAATTAATAAATAACCATAAGTAGTGTAGGGTTTCACACATTATCAATTACATACCCTTAAATTAGGGTTTTACAAAGAACCTTTTTAGGGTTCCACAAGAATAATCAAAGATGTGAGGAGGGCAGATTTATCTAATGACTAATCACCCAATCAAGAATCTTTATGATACAAAAGTGCTAGACACAACAATGTTAGTAATGTAGAATAGATTATAAAAAAGAATGAATATACCTTTATCATGAAGAGAACAAATCTTATGGTCTAAGGCATACCTTTGTTTCTTAACAAACCTTGTAATTCAAATGCTTTGTCTTGTGAGGCCTTCTTTCATAATCCTTGAGTATTTAGTAAGCCTTTCCTAAACAAGGAAAATCTGAATAGAAATGTGAATAGTATTTAATATAAACAAACTTAGATAAGTAAGGGAAACCAAATATAAAATATAATACGAGTAAGATACTTATCTTTGGAACTCTGTGAGGGCTCTCTCTTAATCCAAACTTGAGGGATACGTAAGGGATAGAGTCCCTAAAAATGCTTTGACTTCGGATCCTTCCATCTTGTTCCTCTTTGGTGAAACTTCTTCAACAAAGTTTGCTTGATTGTTGTTCCTCCTTTTATTCCATGGATTCTCAGGACAATCCGTTTTATAGTAACCCATCTTGTGACAACTCTAGCATTGGCCTTTGGACTTCTTGAAGGTTCCTTTCTTCTTGTGACGAGCAGAACAATCATTCGAGAGTTTCTCTTTTTCACTCTCCTTGTTGATTACTTAAGATATTCTAACTCCTTCTTGACTACATGCATTCCATCCACTATTATGTTCATGGCCAAATCTTTATTTCTCTAAAATTTACTTTCTTTGCTTCACTTGATTCATCTGTAAGCTTCTTTACTTTTCCTTTAACTAGATCCATGTTGGGAGGGGGTCCCCTAGGGTTAAGTTTTTCTAAGTCTTAAGTTAAATTTTGATAAGATATTGTAAAGATTCTACATTTTGAGGAGCGGAGTGCGTGTAGCGTAGGTCACTAGGAGTCAAGGAGTTTTAGGAAGGTCAAAGCCCCTTAGTTTTTATATTGTTTTGAGCTCCACCCATGGTTTGCAAACCATGGTATTGTAATGGTAAAGGATATATAAAGGGATGTCTTAACAATTATAAGGAAATCAATTCATGATGATATATTTTTGAGTCTATAATTGTGAGATATTTTTGTATTTTGGTGAAGGAGAAGGCTCCTACAGCTCTATGCGTGAAGACCTTGGTAAGTCCACAACTGAGTACGCGGGCCCCTGTAGTTGTGTGCGTAGGGTCTGAAAAGTATATGTATTGAAGATCTAGAATACTAAAGAGTATTTGAAGCAATTCCATGTCCGAACTGTATACATATTTTTTTCTATATTTATGCTCAATTGAAATTCATTTATATGTATTATTGTCTTAATTACACCGCAGAGATATGGATTTGCAGTTATATGTTATTTTATGCATGATTAGAGCCTTAGGTGAAGCTCATAACATTGTTTAATTGGAAATTTCTTTAAGCATGTGGATTTTGAGGATAAGGGTTTGTGAAGGTCAAATCAAACCCTAAATGGAAGACACACCTTACCCCCACATCACATAGCCTTCTAGATGTAGAAACATGGTTCTAGCATCCTCTAATACTGCCTCGGGTGAGAGTGCAGCCTACGCTAAAATGGTTGTTTCCAAAAGGGCCGATAGTGTAGGGTTTTGTTGGTTTTCTCAATTAACTATGAACCTAGATTCAAACCCCCTCAATCCAAAAAATGGTTGTGTTGTCAAGACCAGGATCTATCTAATGGATGTGTGATGTGGTGTCCATGGATACCAACTAAGAAACAAATCGAGAAGTGGATGGATCAGAAGTTGCATGAGTTTGCAGCTCAAGAGAATTGGAATTCATGTTTGTAAAAAAAAAGTGGTTACGAATATATCTCTACACAGAAGTGCACAAACGTTTCTTTTTGACATTCCCTTACGAACTACATGAGTGGCTATCCAAATTAGCAGATAGAGAACCTACTTGGAAGCACGACGATCCTATTGTGTGGACTCTAGAATTAGTCAAACATATGGAAGGATATAATTATAAGGTTGCAAGGGTTGTTTATTACTGGATTGATAGTATCTTGGGCAGTTTCATCACTGAATTTGCAATCGATAGATCTATGTCTTTGATGAGCCCCGAATTTTGTAACTTATTGGGCTCATTTTGCCTAATTGTTCTTGATAAATCCACCATTTTTCATAGTTTATGCATGTTTTTTGAGTATGTTTATGTTATTTGAACAAATGAGGGTGGTCACTTTACCAAGAAGGATAATACGTGGTTATTTCAAGTTTTTTGGACAAGTTTTGGAATAAAGCCAAGCAATTATGAGCCAGAGGACAGCCAAGCATGAAGGAACAAGTGGGAGGATTCATAAGAAGGATGTCTCTTGCATTAAATGTCCCTTCCTCGAAATCTCCACCCTCAACTCGGAGCTCAGCAAGCCACCAAAATGAATTCTAAAGGCAACCGAGCAACTTGGTGAAAGTGACTGTTTACTAGCAGTTGGGACAATCAAGCCCCTTGAGTTAAGGAGGGCTGTTGAGGCCCCTCGTAGTGCATAAATAGGAATTCTTTCAGCCTTCGTAGGTTACTTCTTTGACTGTTGTATTTTGCACAAGAGTGCTGCTATTTTCTCAGCTCATTTCGTAGTTGTTGTCGTATAACTTTCTTATGAACATGGCTATTTTTGAATAATGGAAAGCAACTTTATTTGGCATCAATTCTGAGTTTCTTTAGGAGCCTGCAGCTCTTGGGGTTGGTCCCAACCCAAGTGCCAGGGCTTCCTTCATGTATTGTTATTTGCTTTTTATGTCTTTGCAAAATAATTTATGTTAAGTAGATTAACATCTTGCTGGTTACATAGGTCATGGTTGATGATTAGATAGGCTTTTCATGTTCAGATTTAGTTGATAGATTAATAACAGGGAAGAACTTCAGAAAAGGCCATCAAGCACCTCTGATCTCACCTGTCCCTCAGTGGGATCGTGAGCTGGGACAAAGGTGACATTGTTGCCAACAAAAACACTGTATTTGCTTCACCATGCAATTAGTAGTGTTATATTTTTAGTTGCTAAACTTGATATCAGTTTTGGTTGCATGCTTAGGGTTATGATTGCTTAGTTGCATAGTTATTTCAGCTGGTTTCATTGCAAATAAGCTTCTCTTCCATTTCTTTGTTGTTATCTAGGTCAGAATAGACTAACGTAATTAGGTCTTTGATTTCCCAAGTCCTTGTTTGTTTCGTTTGAAAAACAACTTGCAGAGCACCTGTTATCCTTCTTTATCAGCCCATACTCCACCAACCCTACCTGCTCCATCCTTCGACCCGGATTATTGCCTCACACTTTCCATTTGCTCACTTTTCCTTAAATTCCCATATTGTTGTGCAACATTGCTCTACCTCTCCTTGAACAAATCCAACCATCCTCACCACTTCTCAGCTCCATTCCCCAAGTCCTGGACCTCCTCACACCCTTATCTCACCTCCATACCCACTCCTTCATCTTTCTTCCTCCATCCATCCTCCAAAATCCCATTTCTGAACATCCTGTAGAAAATGATAGACATCCTGTAGAAATTCCAGAACATCCTATAGAACCCCTACAAACTTCCTGTAAAAGTTCATGAAAGTGGTTTCTTGATAGCTAAACTCTGTGAAACTCTCCGGAAGGGTGTTAGGGACCCCTTAGGCCCTCTCTAAACCTTCCCAACCTCCTGCAAGCATTTTCTCTCACTGATCCACCTCTGCACAGTAAAAAACAGTGAAAGCACATGCATGACAATTCTGACAACTTATTCAAAAATACAAAAAGATATTTTCTTCAGATAAAAGTATCTTAGACACATGTACTTTACCTTCCTAGAAGTAATGACATCTCTTTCAATAGCTTGTATCCTCTTTTTCGCATCAGTAGAGCTAGCCGGTAAAATTAGGGTTTGCATTTCCTTTCAGCTTTTCAGTTTCTTTCTGCAAGTAGATTAACTTCCTTTGAGTTAGCTTTTGTCCATCAGTTAAAAATATTCTTCTCAGAGCTCATAGAAGTTGGCTTAAGCCCCTAGTAGACTTGTGTTAGAAAATTATATATTACGGAGCAATGGAACACATGAAATAATGCAGAAATATAAACACAGAAAACACACAAAACAAGAGAGACACAGATATACGTGGTTCACCCAGTTTGGGCTACGTCCACCCCGAACAGCCA
>APFE031618082.1:165792-190263 GCA_000404065.3 Pinus taeda | reverse complement strand
ATGTCAGATACAGAGTCATCTTATGAGCAAGAAAATGAAAGTGATTCCACCACAGAGGGAAATGTGCCACAAAGACCTCGTAAAGGTGGCAAAGGTGGTAAACATCTCAGAGAAGAACCCACTTCTATGGTACAATTGCAGGCTTGCTCACTTGCCATGGATTGCTTTCACCACCAGCCATGCTATCATTTTTGTGAGCTAATTTCACAGTTTCAGCATCATCGTGAATTAGCTTTCTTGTTTTTTCTCCATTTACATGATGGCCATGTGAACCTTGCTGGATTTAATTTCATTTTGTCACCAGAAACCATTGCAAAGGCCACGAGAATTCCGAATACGGGGAGCAATGGAATAAGCATCAGCAATAAGAGAAATCATATTATGAGCCATATATTAAACCAGGGTATATGAGGCACTTGAGTAGAGTTTTTCCTTTCCACTACCTAATGATCGGTTTGCACGTTTGATGAAACTTATCATCGGATATTTCAGTTGTGAGGGCAGATTCTCACGTCTTTATGCATATCATGTCCGTTTGTTGATGCATTTTACAAGGGTGCGCCTGATGAACATCCCATATTTTATGTTTCGCAACATAGAGAGGATGGTGCCTTTAGTGCAAAAGAAGAGCCCAGCACAACAACACAGGAGCATATACCATTATGCATTGATCAAAATCGTGGTGATTCATCAGCTGGCACAATAGGGCATTACATGGGAGGATTTTATTGCTCGTGACCTTTTCACAGCGCCTCAGCCACCACCAGAGATAGTTCATGATGGGGGAGGGCCTTCACAGCAACTTGACATTCCTGAGACCGAGCATGTTGATGCTCCAGTGTATGTGACATATCAGAAAGGCCACAGGGCCTTATTTGCAGCCGCACAACGAGTACCATCTCCACCCGGGGTGGAAGGGGTCTCGTTGACTTCATCACCAGAGCGAGTATTATCTCCACATCATGTGGAAGGGGTCTCGCTTCCATCTACAGCACAGGTACAGAGTCAAGACAGGGGCAAGAGACCCATGGTTGACGAGGGTCCTTCAGGAGGCTAGGACACGGATATCATTGATGTTGATGCTAGCTCTCCTAGTTCCGAGCTAAAGGAGATTATACGAGAACAAAGGGCCGAGAATGAGTCACTGCAAAAGAAATTGCAGATGGCTAAATGAGTGATCAACTACTTAGAGCAGCAAAACAAGAAGTTGGAAGATGAGCATGAACTTTATGAGCTGCGGAAGATCCGCAAAGACCGGGAATTGGCCCGAAGGAGACCCGGTGATTTGACACCTATTGATAGGGAATCAATGCTCATCCGGGTCAACACTCATTTGGAAAAGTTGTTGGCGAAGGCAAATAGAGACAAGGACATGCTTCATCACATGAAGACTCACTATTGGGCTCGCATGCATGTTTGCAAAGCGAGAATCAAGGTCCTCAAAAGGCGTTTGAGCAAAGCACAAAAACGACAAAAAAGACCTGATCCGCTTCGATTTTTGGCCGAGGCTTCACTAGTTGAGCATGATACATGATGGAGGGTCTTCACTCCAAGTTTGGGCACATTTCGAGAAACTTTTGTCATTTCAAAAATTTTGGCTTAAGAAATAGGTTTTTGGGTTCTACGCATAGCGCGCAACGCGCTACCCTGAAGATTGGGAGGTCCAATTGACAAATGGCTTGTAGTTTTGGATTTTTCATGAAGAAATACACTTGTTCAACCACTGCCAAGGCATTTCATCAAGTTTTGGATGGTCAAAATGTCCAAAAACATCATGAAAACCACCTTGCTCCCACCTTTTCCAACTACAGGTAGTACCTCTGGGAGAATTCAGTTTTGAGGGGGCCAATGAGCTCCAAATTGGAAAATTCCACTTGGGTTGGAAAGTAGACATCCAGGGCGTTCGAGCGAGCTATCATGAGCTCAATTTGAATATTAGGAAGTGCTCCAAAAACAGGCTCAAAGGGGCGCTACGCATAGGGATCACGAATTCGGCTAGTTTCCACCAGTTTCACTCTTTGATGTAATGTTTCACCCAACATGATGTAATTTGATGTATGTAAGGTAACATGGCACTTATCTACCTTCTTCTAGATGATTCATTCACAAATTAGCAAGAAATCAATGTAATGAATCAGTTTCCTTCTTTTTAGAGGCAGGTTGTTTGGCCATCTAGATTCTTGCTCCATGTTTAAAATTTGTTCAAACTGCTCCTAGAAGGAGGAGCTCGACCCCTAGAGGTTAGGGAATGAAGATAGCTTGGTCTATATATGTAAGTTTTCATTCAGTAGCAGGGGTTGGACTCTTGGGATAGCTTGACACTATATTGTACATATCTTATCAGCATTTTTGGCAAAGGAAAGACCAGGGTTTTGCAGCACTATTTGGGATCGATGTGGCTTTATGTCTTGATGGTGTGTTTCTCTTAGTACTTGTAATTTGTGTATGTGCATCATTATCTCTATTGAATCTTCTATTATTAAGCAAATGAAGTGTTAAGGTAGAATCCATGAAATTGCTATGCTCTGCCTTTAAATTTGTTTAATATTCTATGTTTTCTTCAGTTTAAGGAGAATCCTTGAGACCCCTTGCTCTCCTTAGCCTCTCATCGGTCTGATCTATCCATCTCATATACTTTAAGGCATCAAAACAATTGCCTATCTTGCCCTAAGTGGACCTCTGCAAAAACTGTGCCTCATCCCCGCACCCAAAATTGCCTTTCCCTTGTTTTCAACAAAATCATAAAAAATCAATCCTAAACTCTTTGTACTTAATACCTAGCCTAAAATCAGTCATCAATTCAGTCATCTCGAGCCTTTTCGATTATCTTTTGCCGAGTTTGACCCAGAGAGAGCCCTCTCCTGTCCTCTAGGGCTAGCTACGAGGCTGAGCGTGGTTTGATGTGGCCTTGAGTCTTGCCTTATTTCAGCCTAAGGCATATTTGAGCGCTAACAAGAGGTATAAGGAGGTATGGTAAATAAATAAAAATATATCAAATAGGATTAGAAAACAACATCTATTTATATACCAAACTTATTGGCCAAGTTACTATTAATACAATACAAAAAAACATTACTAACCCTAATATTAATAGTAAAAAATATTAATATTAAAAGATTAATATTCTTATCGTTAAATTTAATATTCATATTAATATATTATAATATTGATATTATTAAATTTAATAACTTGGGATTAATACAATATTAGATTTGTTACAATATAATATATATTAATATATCATGATATATATTAACTCTAGATATATATGGGAGGGAAAAACAAAGACGGAGTGATAGAGGTGGAGAGATAGGGGGTGAGAAGGGACAGATGGAGATAAAATGAAGGAGAGGGGAGAGGAGGAATGAAGAGACAGAGAGGAAGAGGAGTGCTAGAGGTAGAGAAGGGTAAGAGAGGGAGAGGGAGACATAAAGATGGGGGGGAGAGAGAAGGAAAAAGGTAGGGAGATAATGAATGGATTCAAGGGTAGAGAGAGACACAGCGAGAGAGAGATGGGGTAAGAAAGAGGGAGGTATGAGAGAAAGGGAGAGAGAGGACTTGAGAGAGAGAAGGAGAGAGGGAGGGATAGAGATATGGAGTTGGAGGGGGAGAGGGAGGAAAGAATAAAGACAGAGTGAGAAGTGGAGAGAGAGAGAGGAAGTGACAAGGGAGAGATGGAGAGAGAGAGTGTATGTTTTAGGGTGAGATAGATATATAAGGAGAGGAAGAGAGAATGGGGGAGAGAAGGAGAGAGGGAGGGATATAGTAACATACTTAGAGAGTGAGAGAGAGAGATGGGGGAAGAGAGAGGATTGGAGGGAAAAGAGAGAGAGGATTGGAGAGAGAGATATAGGGGAAGAGATAGGGAGGTAGGAGAGAAAGGGAGAGAGAGGAAGTAAGAGAGAGCTTACTTGAGAGAGAGGAGGAGATATGGAGGGAGAGAGGGCATGAGAGGGAGAGATAGGGAGACAGAGTTGGAGGGGAAGAGTGGGAGGGAAGAATAAAAACGTAGAGTGTGAGAAGTAGCGAGAGAGAGGGAGTGACAAGGGAGAGATAGAGAGTGTGTATGTTTTGGGGTGAGATAAAGTGACAATGGAGATATAGGAATATTAGTATAAAGGGAAACAACGTAAAATCCATCGAGGTCATAAACCGAGTAACTAATAATGACATGGCCAAATTGTTTGGTCTTTGTCTTAACTCTACATTCTTCAGTTTCGAGGGTGATTTCTATGAACAAACTTGTGGGGTAGTGATCAGTTCTCCTCTTTCCCCTATAGTTGCAAATTTATTCATGGAAGATTTTGGGACCAAAGCTTTGGCCTCTACTTAATTCTGCCCTAAGCGATGGAAGAGATTGGATGATACTTGTGTTGTTTGGCCCCATGGTCATGAGAAACTAGATTTATTTCTAAACCATATTAATTACCAATCAGACTACATCAAATTCATGATGGAGGTTGAGGTAAATGGGTGCCCTCCTTTCCTTGATATTCTCCTATCTATAATGGTTGATGGTTCTACTTCTCACCAAGTTTATTGCAAAAAGACTCACATGGAACAACACCTTCATGCCAATTCTCATCACTTTCCAACACAGAAATTCGGAGTTCTCAACACTCTTGCCACTCGTGCCATGAGGATTTTGGATAAGGATCACCTAGAAGAATAAAATTCTCATCTTTTGAAACTTTTTGAAAATAAATGCTATAGTAAGCATCAAGGCCTCAGGGATTTTCAAAGAGCTAGTAAAGGATCCAGGGTTAAACTTGCTCGTGATGATGTTATCTCCAATGTGCAACTTCTGTTTATCGATTGGACCACTAATAGGGTTTCTCATATTATTAAAAATAATAAAGTTTTTTCTACCTTCAAGCCCCTTAATACCATTATAAATTCCCTTGGATTTGTTAAAGACCCTGTGAATCCTAAGGACTTGAAAGGGGTCTACTCTATCCCTTGATCCTGTTGGATTCCCTACATTGGGGAAATTGGTCACTCTATTAGCCAAAGAATCCAAGTACATGCAGTACACATTAAACAAAATATTTTCCGCTCCTCATCTTTAACTGAACAAGCGGAGAAACTTAAGCATCATGTCTTCATTCATGATTATGAGGTCGTCGCAAGGGTCGATCACTTCCATCATAGGAAACTAAGAGAAGCCATTGAGAATGAGAACATGTAATCATTATCAACATGGATGATGGTTGAAAATTAAGCAAGAGCTGCGTGCTCTCTCTTCTTAATTGACCCCATTCTAAATTTTTTCCTAAAAAAAGATTTAATATTACTAATCTGATTTTATAACCATTACACATATATAATTATATTTATTCGTATTCCATGATTAAATATTAATTTTATTATTTTAATTCAATTCAATCTAATCTAATTTAAAAATAATAGCAAGTTATAAATTATTTAATAAATAAATAAATTATTGTTTCAATGGTTGGAACAACCAATTTCTAACCATTATCTCCTAACAATCCACTTCATAATGACTAATTACTAATTTATAATTAAACATTAACTTTATTTATTTTGATTTATACAATTTAATCTATTTTAATACCTAAATAATATTCCTTTTATTCACCATTGTCATGAGGATGAACCACATTAGATGGTTCGACGTCGACCAAATCCTAACAATGTGATTAATTCAAAAAAACCCTTCATTATACATATTTCTCAATTTAGTCATTAATATTATAAATATATATATGAACTTTTTAATTCTTCTTTATTAATATTTAGAGTTTTTCTCTTTATAGTTTATATTTATTTCTTAACCATTTCTTATTATTTGTTTAAGTTATTGTATTCATTATTATTTACTTCTTTGTTTATTTATTTTTATTTTTAATTTGGTATTTTTACATCAATTTTGTCTCCCTCTCTACATTATTTATTTTCACGTTGGGATCAAACTTTCCATCTTAGACCTAATGATGAACTATTTTAGACCTAATGATGAACTACAATCACACATTCCATCTTAGATGTGATGATGAACTAAACTTGGTAGTTTGAAATGAGTTTCTCTCCCTCTCTACATTATTTACAATCAGACATTCCATCTTAGACGTGATGATGAACTAAACTTGGTAGTTCGAAACGAGTTCCTCTCCCTCTCTACATTATTTATTTTCAAGTTGGGATCAAAATTTCAATGTTAGACCTAATGATTAACTACAATCAGACTTTCCATGCTAGACCTAATGATGAACTACAATCATCTTAGACCTAATGATGAACTACAATCATCTTCTACCTAATGATGAACTATAATCAGACTTTCCATCTTAGACCTGATGTTTGAAATGACCCAGCAATTTGAATGTGATTTTACTGAAAGACTTTACTAAATACAATATAGATCACAAAAGCTTAAATTCAGATATTAATAAATAATATTTAAGTTTGTGAAAAATGTCAAGATTTACTAGTAGTTAGCACCCACCAAAATTTATGCGAGTCTTTAAGAAAAGAATTAATTTATCCACTTCATACCTCAACTTCTTACTTCTTGGCAAAGAAAGCCTAGAAGATTTGATTTGTTTATTGAATTCTATTAACTTAACATTGATTAATGCGAGTTATACATTTTTATGCAATTTTTTGCAAAGTATAATTTCTAGCTTGAGTAGAAAGGACTAGTCTTCCCTGCAACACGTTTAATATGGAGTTAATATGGATATAGGTTGGTAATTATTAAAAATCTCTCTCTATGCTACCAAGTGTCTGTGCATACAACTGAAATCTTAGTGAAGCAGTGCAAATTTCTAAATTGTGTGCTTGATTTTTATGCCTACACACACTCAGATTTAAGATCTAATATTGACATTTGAGTGTCTATGGTTTGAGCATCTGCATTTTCACACAAACGCTACTAGGACAAGGCTATTTACAAAGGAAGAGAGCAATAGAAACAAAATTATGCTAGCGATCGACAGGATTGGAGTTTTGGTGGTCGTTGTTGTTTTTGGGGAATTGAATTTGGTTCGAAATTGTGCTAAATTGGGTTTGTTTTTAATCAAGGGTTTGAATTTTCGAGGGGAACAATCTCGTGGTTTTTTTAGATTCGTGAGTTCAATAGTCCTCACGGCTTGTTTTCAGAGTCTCAGCTTTTTGTTACACATCTCTGGTTCGAAAATAGTAGAATGAAAAGTTTTTTCTTTAGCTTAAGGATATTTATTATTTAGTGTCTGGCCTTATCTTAAAATAGAAATCAAATCCAATGTTAAAAATGGAAAGGAAATCTCAGGTTTTGTGGAAACAAATCATTTGGTTTAAGTCAAAATTGCTTCAACAAACAAAATAGGAAAGTGGATTTGGGTAAATACAAAGCAATATCACAACATTTTAAGTTGTAGGTTTGCTTGCCTTAAATGGGAACATAGAGGAGGAAAACAATCCCAGAAAAATAAAATAAAAATAAGAGCAACAAAAATAAAGAAGAGTCAAACATTTACAATACCACATCTACACCTCTTACTTGGTCATCAGATCTCTATGTCCAAGAACTGATGAAGGCTAGGACAAGGCTATAGAGTTTGGAAGCCAAATAACAGGAAAGACACCACAAAATTTCAAAGATCACATTTGCAAATTGATGTTTGATTGAAGGTAATAGAATTTTAAAAGAACGAGTAACAATGATACAAGAGGCTCTAGGGACATGAAAAAAAAAAGGCACAACATGAAGACAACGTGGCAAACCATGAAATAATCACTAACATCAAACAAGGATGTGATCATTTCTAATGCAACTTAGGTGGATACACAAGTATCTCAACAAACAAACCTTTCAAAAGAGAAGGAAAAAAACAAGAATATGAAAGATAGTCTAAATGTAATCAAAGATAGAGTTGAATACACTAATGGTTACATAAAGATAGAGGAAGAAGAAGATGCAAGTTCTTGTAGAGCCCAATAAAGAGAACACAAAGAAATAAAAGACAGGGAAATAAACTTTATTATCAGCGGAATAAGAGATTATGGGAAGAATGAAAGTACTCTCAATTTGACAAGGGAATTTCTGAAAGAGAAACTACACTGGAAAGGGAATTTTTTAGAGCAAGGAGGGTGGTGAAGATATGTGAAGAGAGGCCTTGGCCCATAAAATTCACCATGGAAAGCATGCAATAAAAACACCATCTCTTGAGAAAAAAGAAACTCTTGAAAGGCTCAGACTTCTTCCTAAATGAGTATTTAACCAACAAACAACAAGAGGAAAGAAGGGAAGAATTGGAGAAGATTAGAGCAACAAGAAATGAAGGGAAAAGGGCATTGTTGTACAATGGTAAAGCAATTATTGTAGTTTTTAGGCCTCATGGAAAAATAGGGCAACAAGTTAGTAGTAAAGAAAAAACTGAGAATTCAAGTTTAGGGAGGAAAACAACAAGATCAACATGGATGAAAATGGGTGAAGACCCAAATTTGAGTCTTATGTTCCAAACTGCATAGCAGTCAAATCCTACCTAGGTCTACCTAAGTTTAGTTTGTTGGAATTGTAGTGGTTACCCTTAGAGGAGCGTACTTGGGTTAGGGCCTATTATAGAAGGTAGAGATATAATTTGTCTCATGGAAACTCATGAAGATGATGGTTACAAAACTCCTATGTTTGATGATTATTTGAAGGTAGCCATTTGGAACAAGGTAGTAGAAAATGGAAAAGGGTATGGGGGAATACTAGTTTTAGTGAAAGGAAAAAAGGTTGTCACATTCATTTAATTAAAGAAGTGTTGACTTGTGGTAGCATCGAATGTTATTTAGCCATGAAAATTGGTGGAGAGTCTAAGGAACATAAGATATCCAAGACCTAGAAATAGTTTGGGGAAATTCCACCCGGTTTGAGAGATACTGAAATAATTAATATTTTTAATGGAGTTCCTTAGTCTAAACTTAGGAAAGTTAAAATGTTAATGGGTATTAATATAAAACTGGGTGAGAATGTTCTAAATGACATGGATCAAGACAAATATTATCTTAGTCATTGATTAGAGACTTAATCTTAGTTGTTGAAGACTCAATAGGAAAAGTATAAGAGGAGGCTTGAAGGTCAGTTGGAGATACACCAAGATTGATCAGTAAGTTCGATTTTCTTGAGCGAGGTTTGTTGAGAAAATTCGAACAAGTGATCTGTTGCAATGAGGGGCAATGGGTTCATAGCAGAGAGGCAGAGATAGTGCCTGAGATTTAGTGCAGTGGTTGAAGAGGCTGACGTAGAGGAAACCAAAGCTACACAGAAGTAACAGGAGCCGTGTAAAGGCAGCTAGAGACTACGCAGAGGTTGAGGGGCCTGCGTGGGTGACACCGAAGGCTAGAGAGATGACGTAGAGAGGAAAAAGGCTGACGTAGAGGGTTTAGGAGCTACACTGAGGCTAGGAAGGCTGATGCAAAGCCTAGGAGAAGTGCCAAAAGGATTTTCGTGGGGTAGACTTGTTGAATATCTGTCTTTGAGAAGAGGTATTACTAGCAGCTCTAGCTAAGGCAGAGAAAGAAGTGGAGACTGATGACGAATGTGCCATGAGTATTCATGCACCTCCAGAGAAGAGGTGGGGTGACATCGAGATATAGTCAGGAGGACTATAAAAGATGTAGGGGCAGGATCCTTGAGGTACCTAAACTCTTAGATCATATCTGGCTATGGGAGCCTCAAATGGTAGTAGCAGGATGATGGATGTGGGTAGAATAAAGATGTGATGAAGTGACAAGGCAGTGCTAGAGTGCAGAGGTTTGTAGCAGTGCAGTGGGGTTTGCAGTAATTCGAGAGGTATAAAGATGTTTGCAACGGTGCGAAAGGCATAGTGGAGGTTGTAGCAGTGTGAGAAGCAAAGGTGTTTGCAGCAGTGTAGAGGTAGCAGAGGGAGCATAGGATAGTAGTAGAGGTAGCTTTAGCATCAAGGGACTTCCAAATTGACAAGGATGTTAGGACTTGGGTAGATCAGTTACTTACATATCGGTAACTGATTTGCAATGCAACAGTTAATAGTGGTAGCGCTATAGGAAGCACGATGCAACATGATGAGAGGGATATGTGGTACATATGTAACAGTGGCAGTGGCAGAGCCATGGGCAAAAGTACAAGAAGAAGCAGTGCATTAGATGTTGGGTAGCATGCCAAGCATCAACGTAGGTACCGGTGCGAAAGGATCAGTGTGATGCTGAATGGTGGAGCATTACTAGAGCACATTCCTCGCTAAGAGTGAGCGTTGATTTGTGGTAGCATCATATGTGCTCTTGCCATGAAAATTGGTGGAGAGCCTAAGGCACATAAGATCTCCAGGACCCGGAAATGATTTGTGTAATTTCAACCCAGTTGGAGAGATATTAAAATAATTAATATTTTTAATGGAGTTCCTAAGTCTAAACTTAGGAATATTAAAATATTAATGGGAATTAATATAAAACTGGGTGAGAATGTTCTAAATGACATGGATGAAGCCAAATTTAATCTTAGTTGTTGATTAGAGACTCAATCTCGGTCGTTGAAGACTCAATAGGAAAAGTATAAGAGGAGGCTTGAGGGCCAATTGGAGATACACCAAGATTGATTATTGAGTTCGATTTTCTAGAGTGGATTTTGTTGAGAAAATTTGAACAAGTGATCTCTTGCACTGAGGAGCAGTAAGTACATAGTACATAGGTAGAGATAGTGCCTAAGGGTTAGTGTAATGGCTGAAGAGGTTGATGCATAGGAAGCCAAAGCTATGTAGAGCTAGCAGGAGCCATGCAAAGACAACTAGAGACTGCACAGAGGCTGAGGGGCTTGCCTGGGTGACACAGAAGGCCAAAGAGATGACATAAAGAGGCAAAAGGCTGATGTAGAGGGTTCAGGATCTACGTTGAGGCTAGCAGGGCTGACACAAAGCCTAGGAGAACCGCCAGAAGGATTTTCATAGGGCATACTTGCTGAATATATGTCTTAGAGAAGAGGTACTATTATCGTGTAACAATCTCTATTGGGTGAGTGAGTTTGGCACCCTATATGTACTCGAAAAATTTTCATAATAATAAAATTCTTAGAACCTTTGCACCAGCTTTCCCGTATTGGGTTTTTTTGGGGATGATTGTCCAAAAATAATGGTGTCGCTTGTGTGTTTTTCTATTATTTCAGTTTGTGCTCTGTAGATGAGATAAGGCTACATTTGTGTTTATTTTCAGTATTTATATGTACACATAACTTGTTAATGGAATAAACAAATAGGTGAAATAAACCAGATAATGCAATATGGATTTCTAACGTGTCAGGCCTAGAAATTTCAACAAGAAGATGCAAATAAAAAATATTTATGGTTCAAAATATCAAATAATGAGAATCACATAAGAATTGGAGCATGCTATTTTTCCCCTCAAATCTAAAAAAATTACAAAAATAAGGGGCTAGACAAGAAGTATTTGTACGCATCTTTAAAGCAAGATATTGTTGATTACTCTTAGCAGGGAGAAGTTCTTTTAGTGAGATATTTAAATGCTAGAACAAAAAATCAACAAGCTAGTATTATTTGTTGCAAAGAAGATCACAATCCTATATGGCTCACTGAAGAGGAGAATCACCAATGGGTGAGATGTTCAGAAGATGAAAAAGTTAGAAATAATTTTGTAGAGCAATTGCTTACAATCTGTGGTGATTTCAACTTAATTATTTTCAATGTTTTAGATATATGGAAAATATCTAGGAAATTCACTTGCAACACATACAATGCGACAAGTGTTTTTGACTATGCAATTTGTTAAAAAATCGTGATAGAAAAATAGACGAAGTTAAGATAGGAGAGAATATTTGGAACTTAAAATAACTCCATAACCTAATTTATATAGAGTTATCATGGTTAGAATAAAGACAAATAGGAGGAAAACCCAATTCTCTCGACAATCACTATCAATGGGCAAAATTATTCTAACACAAGAAAATTGTACTATCTTCAAGACAATCCAAGAGAGATTAGTTCAGAAGGAAGAAATTAGTTTCCAAATCTTCAATAGTCATGGGTTAACAAATATAATTCAAAGTGCACTTGAGAAGTGCAAAAGAGCAAAAAATAGGAAATCAGAATCAAATTGTCTTTCTATAAATTCTTGGTTTGATGAGAAATGAAAAATGGCAAGGAGAACCTTGAAAAATACATGCAAGGAGAAGATGAATGTAAAGTTATATAAGGATATACTAAAAAGGAAAACAGACCAGTTCATGCAAGCAAGGTGAGAAGAGAATATATCTAGAAAGAATAGCCCAAAGATTTTCTAGCAGGAACTTCAACCAAGGAAGAAGAAAATCAATTACAATATGACTGCCAATCAATTGTTTGAATATGCAAGACAACTGTATGAAAAATAATTATAGGTTGAGACCACCCCCGCCCACACCAAGATCAATAGAAATACAAATATTTTCACATTACACGAGGTGGAGATTGGAATTAAGACACTGGAATGAGGAGAGGCAAAGGACTTGGTTGAACTTCAACAAAGTATCTAAAATGGGGAATGAACACTCTTGCACTGCACGTCATGGAAATATTCTACAACATCACTCAACGAGGATTCCCAAGAGACTGGAAAACTAGCCTAGCAATACCCCTTTTTAAAAGTGGAGACATTAATAATCCTTCCAATATAGAACCACTATGACCAATCCTAAATCAGTATGTGGGAAGAAGAAAAAAAAAGAGGGAAAAAGGACAATCGTGTTTTAAGTCAAAGCATTCTACAGTGGATCATGGTATCATGTTGAGAAAAATTATTGAAAAGGTTTGGGGGGTAAAAGAAGAAGGATTTTGTTGCTTTGTTGACTTCAAAAATGTATTTGACACAATCCCTAGAGATAAGTTGTGGTGTAGAATGGAAGAACTTGAAATTATTTTGCATTATAGAGTCATTGCCCATAAAATTTATGAAAAGGTGAAAGTCAAAATTAGAAACTCGACAGGTGTTTTAGATGGTTTTAGAAGTGACATTGGAGTCAAGCAAGGTTTCCCTCTATCCCCTACTCTTTTTGGCTTATATATTGAAAAACTGGAAGTGTGGCTAAATTTTCAAGGTGGAGATGGTGTTGAGTTGGGGGAGTTTGTGATAAAGCTTCTTTTATATGCTAATGATATTGTATTGATTTGTAAATCGACCCATGGATTGTAGATGAACATATATCGTTATCGGGTAAACTAATTTCTATTCAGAGCTACTAGTCCCACTAAGACAGGTAATAGGTGAGATGCATCGAACCCTCAGCATGGAGTAGTCTGTATGGTCCAATTTTGACCAGTTTTGAGTAGCTTTTTAGGGAGAACTTCTGGGAAATGATGTAATTAGCTGACCATATTCCTTTAGGGTATAAAACAACACTTTTAGGGTTTTAGAAGCCCTCGATTTATAGACATATGTGATTGGGGTTGCAGTGCACAAATATGTCTATAACAGTTGCCCCCTAAAGCATGAGGTCGTAAATCTTCTGATGTCGGGTGAAATGCTTTATCATGAGGATCTCAGGTTTTTCGAATTGGAAGGTGAAAATAGAATACATTATCCTCATAATATTTTCATGATCTAGATGACGCAGGCATTCCCATGCTCAGCTTTATAAATTCATTTTCATGTACATAGGACAGACAATTGCCTATGTGGCAGACTGATGATTCTGGTAGAGGCATCATCCCTTAGCTTGGATTATTATCTGTCTAGCTATGATGTACATTTGATGTCTTTATTTTCCTGAATTTATCGCAGCCCGGATGGATGAAACTAGATCTGGGGTCTTCAAACTCATTCAATCTTCGCCCAAAGTACAAGTCGATCCATGTGAAAATATGTTCTGATGTCGAACATGGAAAGGCATCGCTTGATTACCAGCCAATGATATAAGTTGTTAACAGGCACGAGAGGAATCACCGATAATGATGATGACCCTCAAGGTATTGCAGTACAATTCATGTGGTGTGAATACATGAATCGATGTTGAACACCACGTGAAATATTTCAGTCGAAGGCCATTGATGTAAACCTGTTGTCAGAAGTGAGAAACTTGCCATTGAGGCATGCAAGCTTCAAAGTACTGAAAGGGTTGTTCCTAAGTAGACTTCTTGGATAATGAGCTTATGTCGACAAGAAGTGACCCATCCTAGGAGGGCCTTAATGAATCCCACATCTACGACACGGAATGGAGCAAATGATTTTGTGGAGGTGAAAACGATCTGATGATACAAGGTTCAGGGTGGCGGTCATGAAAGAATGGAGTGTGAAGGTATTGCAGTGGATGAGGCATAAGATGCGTTGGTGAATTATCTTAGCAACGTCTCTTGAACATATCGGCGACACTGAAATGGATTGGTAGCGTTAACCCCAAAAATGGATGGTATGGAGGACCAATGGTGATATGGCCGGTGAACGAAATAACCCAACCTAACTCAATCATGGTGATGGAGTGAAAGTTTCATGTTCAAGAGTGACTTGCTACCAATAAAGTTCTTCAATTTTTCTTCCCAATTTTTCCCCAGCCATTTCTGACCGGTACCTCTTTATTTTTTTCAAGCTTGAGGAGGATAACATATGCTTGTTCTATAATTTTCCCTTCGGGCAAACTTGTCGCTATGTTTTAACGAGCCTAGCGACAGTAAAACTCGCTCTTGTCTCTAATGGACAAGTTTGTCGCTATTGTTTAATGAGTTTAACGACAAAGATAACTCTGTCCTTTTCAATTTTAGAGAGTCTGAAAAGAGATGGAGAAGAAACTCCAGTAATCCTTTTTCGTAGTATAATCGCTTAAGTCCGAAAAAGTATAAAATGATATGAAAGGGATGAATTGTCTTATCACTTTAACGAGCTGAAGAAGACAAGTGCTCGATCGTTTTGTGTAATGATCCCTTAGGTCCAAAAGGATTAAAATCTAGAGGAGGGATGGCACTTCCAATGACTTTAACGAGCTGGAGAGGTCAATTGCTCGGCAATATTTTTATATTTTATGAGTCTAAAAAGAGCTTAAAAGACACTCGTCTTTGAGGAACGAGTGATATTTTTGGGTAGCAGCTGGTTCCAGGTAAGGTTTTGAACTTTTCAATCATGGAAGTGTAAATGATTTGGCTAATAGAATCACTCTTCGCAACCGTTCCTCAAAAGGTAAGCAATCGAGTGGAGGTGGATGATCGGCTAAAAAGTGGAGGTGATGGTAAGAACACGACCAAGGCTCAAAAGCTAATAGTAATGTGATCACAAAGGTTATTTACTCATAGTGGGTTCATTTTTTAATGAGCTTAAACTCTAGGGGAACATATGCTCATAACTAAGTTTATTTTTTAATGAGCTTGAACTTTGCGGAAACATTACTCGTGCTAGTCGTATAATAAGGATATCTCTCATCAATAGGTTCATTTTTTAGGGAGCTTGCCCCATGCACAGCTTTGCTCCTCAGCCTTTTTTATGCAAGATAGGAATGACCCACCTACGAGGTTAAAGGGTTGAGAACTTAAAAACTAAGAAAACAAGCCTACAAACTATGAAAATAAAAGGTTGTTTTTCACTTGCATGCAAAAGGTTTGCATGCCCCCAGGTATAAAGAGGAGTAGAGTTTCCAGGTTACCATATGGAAGTTCTTGCATTAAAGCAAGGTTGTTTCGTCCGCATTTGCCAACGAAACACTTCCTTGGCTCTGTCCATCAAAATAGACAAAGGTTAATGGTGTCAATTCCAATCACATAGCCTTCAACGAGGAAATGATATTTCTTGACTGATCCCATTTTCCTAAATGGACGGGTGTGTCAGATTGGTCATATATCCAGCAAGGAAACCTAACTTATATCTAAGGTTTTCCTGCTGAAGCAGACTAGGGTGCATGCCCCCTGGGTTTGTCACATTCACTGAATCACTCGCGCTCATCAGGTGGATGGACTGGGGGTTGATGATACATTCCTTGTGCAAAAAAACTAGTTAGGGATGGTATTTGACTATTAGCCATGTTTGAACCAGGAAATGAAAGATGGTCAATGAGCTGGACCATTATGCCTTCATACGGGAAGCACATCACCCTAAAGAGTGAGGAAACAATAGCTCCCATGCTATAAATATCGTCACGTCCAAGGAGTAGATTGTAATCTAATGGCCCTTGGACAACCATCACGTTCAGATAAACAATTTTCCTTCTCAAAGTTATAGGCAAATTTCTAAGGATCCCTAACGATCGACTGGTTCCTTTGTTGAAGCTTGACAGATTTTGAATCTCAGGCAGAAGCGATGGTGAACCAAGCACTTTGCAAGTAGTTGAGGAAAGGATACTCATGGAAGCCACTTCATCAATGATTGTACCAACCATGATCATTCTGTAAGCTTGTACTATGATTCGAAATGGTACATTAGATGGTAGGCGAGGTCTCCCTAGTAGATTCCAATCGAAGGAAACAACTAGATTGCTTGGAGGAGGGACCGAATAGACGGTCGGATGAATCTCTGACGATCTTCCTTCCTGCAGTAAAGGAATGGGCAGATTTCCCCCAAGTTCATCGGATTCTATGTTAACAAAAAGAATTTGAATGATGTCGTTCTCATTCTCTTTGGTGACTGTATCATCTGAAGGTAGACCTTCTAAAGACAAGATTGGGCCGACTACTGTCACGACCTGTTGACTTTGGTCCTATGTGGACTCATAGGGTTTATCTTCAATGATAGGTGCTTCGACTGATGACGACAGTGTGTCAATCAGATTTTCAACTAGCGATGGACCCGGCAAGAGTTTCTTGTATCCTGGAGGAAGCCGTAGCGGTGAAGCAGGATAGTTATCCAAGACTCTTTTAGCTTCATCCAGGAAGGGACAATAGTGGAGGGCATGATTTCCTTCACATAGTATACAAGGAAATTTAGATCTTCCTTTCTATCCATTGACTTCGTTTTCACTAGTTGACGGTGTACTCTCAACATGATCATCAGAGGTTAAGGACACCATATTGTGTAAGTGGGGAGACCAGTCCCTTAAGATCCATGGGATGCAAGGACAATCTCGATGATAGTGGTCTCCTTTGCAAATGACACATGGAGATTTATGTTTGGAGGGTGCAGTGTGTACATTTTTTCCAGACTATGCATGATTGCCCTCTTTCATCGGTGGCTTCTTCTTCTTCTTCTCCTTCCCTTTCTTCTTCTTCTAAGTTACTTGGTTTTTAGTGTTACTAGCTTCACCAAGTGAAGAGGAAGAAGGAGAGGGAGAAACAAATGAAATAGAAGGTTGGGGGGTAACTCTAGTATCATCTGGTTGCTGATTTGATTGCTCATGAATCATGGTGTTTTCAATGAAAGAGGTAGAGAAAAGCCATACTAGCAGGCCAATTGTAAGTCTTGGAAGGGACAATGTAGCCATATGAGTTGCACCAACATCTCCCTAAGAGGAGAAGGGACTAGGATTCCCCCCAAGGCGAAATCCTTGATTGGTTGACTCCATTTTCTCAACCTAAGACCAACGAGGGAACAGTGATGTTATTCCGATTAAAATAAATTTTATGACGCTTTGACACAACTTGCTTTTTCAATTTTAAAGAGTCGAGAAAAAGCTAAAGATGACTCTAGTCACCTTCGATTTTTAATGAGCCTAAAGTGACAAGTGCTCAGATGGACCTTTTCTTTTAAGGAGTCTGAAAAGGAATGAAAATGACTGCTCTAGAAATCTAGGCATAAGGATTACCAAACCAATTACAAAACTGCAGAATATGTTTTACGTACGGTAGTCAATCTTCCCAAATGTTGTGTTCAGTGCATTGTGATCGATAGGGCGGCAGACACGACTTCCTAAGGATAAAGGATATAGCCTATTGTGGTCTCCTAATATATACTCGACGGTATGTGGGAGCACAAGTCCGTATTGGCACTTGTCATATCAAAGAGGAGGAATTACCAAACCTACAATGAAAACAATAGTTACCAGGCTTTACGACACCAGAATATGTCTCTAGACTAGACTTCTAGATGTTGTGCGTTAGGTTCAAAAGCGTTTTTATGTTCATTGAAGTTTATTTTACAGTTGATCTTTCTTAAGAAGTTTTCCTTTAAGGTTCACCACATGATGTAGATATACAATTCCTAAATATGCAATCTAAGATGATAAACAGTCGTTTACTTTCTTTTAGCAATGAAAATCCTAGCTACTAAGGAAAGAGAAGTAAAATCCTTTCAACATAGAGTAGAGAGCACACACTACGATGCACTGTCCAAAATGAATTTCTGCACGCAGTCTAAATGCAAATGCACATGCATGTATTTGCTTTTTAGTTTCCCTAATGTGAGAATGACAAAAAGAAAACTAAGTACAAATTTAAACTATCTTTCCTCAAAGAGACACTTTGGCAATTTCTTTTCAAAACGAAAGGAAGATTTAGATGACACTTTCAAGTTTGACTTGAAAACTACTTTTGACACTTCAAAGAATTGATGATCCAAATCAAATAAATAGAAAAAGTATAATTGACTATCTAAAAGAGGAAGTCTTTATGATACTGTTTTCTTTGACTAAAAATGACACTTGCGACACTTTCAAATCAAAATACAACAGTTCGATTAAGATACTGTTTGCGAAGGAGAACTGTAAATGATGAAAAATACATAAAAACATTCACAATTCTTTATCAATGGAGGTTGAATAATGCAAAGGAAGAGAGTTTCAACAGTGGTATACTGATCATAAATAGCAAAACTACTTAACAAAGCTAAAGACAATGATGAGAAAACCAAAATCTGGAGGCAGAAACAGTCTTACTCAATCATCACCTGTAACATAGGGAAACAACGATGCATCTCACCTGCAGCACACGGGAGCTCCGATGGATCCAAACTGTCAATGAGAGAGAGTGCGATGGTCCAGGGATGAGACTTCGGTTGGTTTTTGCTCACAGTTTGCAGCTTAGTTTAGGGATTAAGGCTGAGCTAATGATAGGCAATAAACACAAATTATAAGGGATGATCTAATGTTGTTATTTGAGCTATCACCAAGGCACTTAGGATGTTTGCAGGTCTGATGTTTGGTTCATAAACTAACCCGGAGATTGACTGAAGCAGCATTGATCTACTTTGCAGTTACATAGCAAAAGAAGTTCGAAGGCTAGCTAGCTTAATGCCATGCACAATGCCATGATGGATTCAAGTGCTTCACATAATATCATGCCCAAAGTGATTATGGAGAAACTTGGATTAGATATAACCAAACCATATAAATACCTTTTATCTTTTGATTCAAGCAAAGTAAGATGCTTAGGTTTGATCAAGGATTTACGTGTAACCCTTGCCCAAATCCGAGCAGAAAATGTAGTCATGGGTATTGTTCTGGCTAATATACCTCCAAAATATGGAATGCTCTTATCAAGATCTTGGGGAGAAACATTGCAAGCCATCTTGCAGATGGATATGACATATGCAACTATTCCTATTTTCAGACAACAAAGGAGGTTATACAGGGAAACTTTGATGAAAAATATGGTAAGAAACCAAGACCAACCCAATAATTACCCACTTTATTCTATACTTTTAGACATGGATTCTTTCATTTTATATAATGACATATGTTTAGAAGAGGAAATGTCACACATGGAAAGTCAATCAAATAAAATAGAGGATGTGAAGTTAAAGACGGAAATAGAAGATGATAATGATGAAGGCCTTTGGCATATGGATTTTGATGGAGTAGTCATCAAGGAAGGAGCTGAAGCTGGTGAATGAATCTTAGACACAAAATCAGGCAGATCAAAAATGTATTCCTACAAGATTTCTTTCCAGTGCACCAATAATGTGGCTGAATATGAGGCATTTATTTTGGGGTTGCAATTATTGAAGAGATAAGGAGCCAAAATAATTTCAATCCATCGAGATTCAAAACTCATCATAAATCAAATCAAAGGTGAGTATTCAACTAAGCATCCTAGATTGAGGGCATACAAAAATGTTGTCTTAGGCTTTTTGCAATGTTTTCCAGAGTATGTGTTGTCTTTGATTCTTAGAAATTAAAATTGTGTTTGCTAATGCATTGGCTACCTCAGCCAGTGTGTCATGTAAAATTCCTTTCCACCTAAATAAGAAATATGAGATTGATGTAAAACATAGACCTATTGTACCGGATAACATAAGGTATTAACAAGTGTTTCTATAATGATTAACAATTAGACAATTTTTGACATTGATCACCATCCTTGTCGCAACAGAAAATAATCTCATAATCTCAGCCAATATAGTTATATCACAACCCAATCCATTACAACAAAAAGGGATGTCATCAACTAAAATAAGGCATGTGATGGACAAGAGCTGAGCAGTGACCACACCCTGAAATTCCCTTCGATGAGACACACCTTTGATCATAAGAGTAAGACCCTTGGAAACAACAATAAATAAAATGGGGGATAAATGGCATCCCTAATGAAGACCATGTTGTCCATGAAAAAAATGAGAGGTAGAGCCATTGATCTGGATTGCAAAGGAGACAGAGGTTAATAACCCCATAATCGAATTTATGAAATGAATATCAAAGCCCACCTACGTAAGAAGGCGAATAAAGGACCAACTGACTCTCTCATATGCTTTAGAAAAATCAATCTTGAAAACTACACCCTTCCATTTCAAAAACTTTATACTATGTAATCCCTCCCTCGCCCCTCCAATGGCCTCATGAATTTGACACCCTTCCAAGAGCCCGAATTGTTCTTGATATATAACCTTCAAGAGGATAGGCTTGATCCTTCAGGAAATGACTTTTGAGATGACTTTATAAACACAACTTTAGAAAGGGATATGGGCTCCAAATCCTCAAAAGATGAAACGTTTTCAACCTTTGGTATGAGGGCAATAAAAGTCGAGTTAAAAGTGGGGAGGATCTTCCCATCTTGGCGAGTCTCATTCATAGCCACGAGAAGGTCAGACACAAAAAAATCAAAGAAACAAGTAAAGAATTAACATCCCAGCCATCAGAACCTGAACTCTTTCCTTTCTGAAAGCTAGAAAGGATCACTTTAAGCTCAACTTCTGATACATACCCCATCAGGTCCTAGTTTTCAGCAGCGTCCACAAAGCTCGGAAAGAATTGTGCCACACTAATGATCTCAACAACGTTAATCCCTTGCGTTTCTTGAAAGATACCCCTAAAGTGATTCACCCCCATATTAGTAAGCCCATGAAAATTTGATACCTTGCACCCCTCCTCATCCAACATCCCCACGATAGTGCTTTGTAATTTCCTTACTTTAGCATGGCATTGAAAAATTTTGTGTTTTCATTGCCATTGTCCAACCAAATGACCCTACATTTGAGCCTCTGTGTCTCTTCCTTCTACACTAATATGTCATTCTCCCTAGATACAATTTTGTGATAAGAATAATGAGACTCTCCTGATTGAAAAACTTCAACCCCCAACTTAGAAAAAGCCTTGATCTTCTTTTCAACCTCGAATAGATCTTCTTCCTCCCTTCTTCTCATACACACCACCTAATCTTTAACCACACCTTTGATATGTTTAAGTTTGTGGGCAAATAGTCCTACAACATATACACCTATACAACTATAAGGACTCGAATTGTGCTTAACCATCTTTTAGAAAGCCTCATCATTTAACCAATGAGCATTCAGTTTAAAGGGAGTCGTTTACGGAGGCAGAGGAATTTCCCGAACGGTCCCGATATCCAAGCAAAAAAAATTCAAAAAAACTTGTAGAGGTAGTGATTGAATCATGTTTTTGATGATGGAAATGGATTCAACACGATCCAAAATTTCCGGGCACCTAAAATCTTGAAGTTTGACAACTATAACTTGGATTTACAAAAACCCCGACTGGATTTTTTCAAAATATAGCCGGAATTTCCATAACTTTCAAGGCAAAAAAGTAGTCACATTAGACTATGACAATGATTACAAAGTCCTTGAGTACCCACGAATTGATGAATAAGAGAAAAATATTGCAATGTAATTTCATCCCTGAAAATTTGATCAAGCATCTTGGAAACTTATCCTCCCACAATCTTTGGTTCAATTAGAAGATAGGGATTGAGTCTATAAAAATAACATTTAGAAAATGCATCCACCCTCGCTCTCGAACTTAACCATAAATGTCTTTAAATCAACTTTTTATATGGTAAAAATAGATTTATCACCATCCAAAAAAACCGTCCCCACTTAAAATCTTAAAGCTCCATAACTTTAACCCACGTTTTCCAAAATTTCTCCCAGTTTCTTGAAAAAAAATTCCACTATTTTCGGACAAAATCTTAACTTAGTTAAATTTATCCCTCCCTGACTATATTTAAATTTATATCTGGTGGCGATGAATTTTAAGTAAAACTTTAATTTTAAATTTGACCAACTTTAGTAGCTTCCGGGAATCCCAATCGATGGATGCTTCCCGGAAGCCAGGCTCACACGATCTACTCGCGTTCCTTTTGGAAAAAGTCAAACGCCACTTTCAATAAAAAAACAATAGTGGCACTTATCACGTGCTAATTACAGGTTTTGGTAAGGCGTGATGACCAAATAACGCTGTCAATGTACAGTTGTACGCTCAGATGATATGGTCGTTGCCAACAAATTGAGGCACGCGGATGAACTAGTCGGTGTTTCCTTCTTCTCATTACACCAAATACCGTGTTGAATAAGAAAATCGAATCCTTCATTCCCGGAAGCTGACCTCGCGGCCTATTAGGCCTACTCAAATTAACCATTAGGCCTACTCAAATTATATAGTAATGTAAAGTGGGAAATATAATTGAAAAAATATAAAATTAATTAAATTTATTAAAAACAATTAATTAAATTAGATATCATTGGGATTCAATTGGGATAAGTTTTATTTATGACCATTTCCATGAGAGGTAGTTTTAAGTGACTAAGTTCACATGATTTTTGAATAATTCACTTAGCAGTCATTGCATCAGGAGATGCAATGAGTGCTAAGTGAACTATTCAAAATCATATGAAATTGTGTCCAATATCCATTCAAGGCAGGATTTAAAAGTCTGCTCTCTTTTGTTACTAATGTGTAATACTAAGTGGCTTGATTTTTATTAATTAATAATAATGAATCAATTTATATTTAAAGGTAGCAACCAATGATAGTTGTCTCCACTAGTTGAACAACTATTTTTGTAGTCTATATATATTCTAATTAAATAAAAGATTAATTGTTTTTCATAAAGAGTTAATAAAAAAATAACTTTATTGGGATGAATTGAACAAAAAATAACTTTATTGAGATGAATTAACAAAATTGTAATTAAAAAACACAATTCAAACTTTCCACATTGGAAAATTTAAATTTATGATTCTTAAAACAATCTACTAGATTTTAGGCTAACTAATTTTAGTACACCAAAATTAGTTTTTTTTTTTAAATAAGGAGGATGGCTCACCTTACATCAAATAGCGAGAAGCTCGACCCTCTATGGAAATCAAGAATGGGCCTCGACTAGGACCTCCTCATCGAAGGAGAATTCATTGAATCGTGGAGAGTCTATTATGCAAGTTTTGAGATTTTCCAACTTTTCTTTTTCACCTTGCGGGCAACCAAATCTAGCCATAGAATCTCAAGGGGATCAAAAACTTTATGTTTGGATACTTAACTCTTTCCAATCAAGTTTTGAAATTTTCTAACTTATTTCTTTTTTCTAAACTTCCGTCTCATACCTATTTTGTTCATGTGGATTTTTCTAAAATAAATAAATCATCCACGAATTTGACAATTCGGAGAAAGGGACCTTTCAAGGTCAGTATGTGTCTTTTATAGGGCTGATGGCACTCTACAATGAATATGGACATAGAGCTCTCAAATGTAAATGTAAATGTAAACATGTAATGTGTAAAATTTAACATTTAACATTTTTAATCTAATGTTGGCCTATTTAAAAATCAATTTAATTATTATTATGTATAAATACAATATAAATGTAAAAAATAAAGAGGATCAATCTAATTATTATTAAGCATAAACACAATATAAATTTAAAATACAAAAAGGTTTAGGAACACTCAAAAATAAGTTTTACTACATAAACGTGTTTATTTTTACTAAAACTCAAAAAGAGGTTTTATTTAGGTGAAGCCTATGGTACAAATACATGGGACAAATAATTATTAATACCATGGCCCAAATACCATGGGCCAAATATCATATTTATAAAATAGGTATGCCAAGTAAATAAATATAAAAGAGGTATAAGGAGGTATGGTAAATAAATAAAAATATATCAAATAGGATTAGAAAACAACATCTAATTATATACCAAACTTATGGGCCAAGTTACTATTAATACAACACAAAAAAACATTACTAACCCTAATATTAATAGTAAAAAATATTAATATTAAAAGATTAATATTCTTATCGTTAAATTTAATATTCATATTAATATATTATAATATTGATATTATTAAATTTAATAACTTGGGATTAATACAATATTAGATTTGTTACAATATAATATATATTAATATATCATGATATATATTAACTCTAGATATATA
>APFE031618082.1:150893-164234 GCA_000404065.3 Pinus taeda | reverse complement strand
GTGAGAAGGGACAGATGGAGATAAAATGAAAGAGAGGGGAGAGGAGGAATGAAGAGAGAGAGACGAAGAGGAGTGCTAGAGGTAGAGAAGGGTAAGAGAGGGAGAGGGAGACATAAAGATGGGGGGGAGAGAGAGAAGGACAGAGGTAGGGAGATAGTGAATGGATTCGGGGGTAGAGAGAGACAGAGTGAGAGAGAGATAGGGGAAGAAAGAGGGATGTATGAGAGAAAGGGAGAGAGAGGACTTGAGAGAGAGAAGGAGAGAGGGAGGGATAGAGATATGGAGTTGGAGCGGAAGAGGGAGGAAAGAATAAAGACAGAGTGAGAAGTGGAGAGAGATAAAGGGAGTGACAAGGGAGAGATGGAGAGAGAGAGTGTATGTTTTAGGGTGAGATAGATATATAAGGAGAGGAAGAGAGAATGGGGGAGAGAAGGAGAGAGGGAGGGATATAGTAACATACTTAGAGACTGAGAGAGAGATGGGGGAAGAGAGAGGATTGGAGGGAAAAGAGAGAGAGGATTGGAGAGAGAGAGATATAGGGAAAGAGATAGGGAGGTAGGAGAGAAAGGGAGAGAGAGGAAGTACGAGAGAGCGTACTTGAGAGAGAGGAGGAGATATGGAGGGAGAAAGGGCGCGAGAGGGAGAGATAGGGAGACAGAGTTGGAGGGGAAGAGTGGGAGGGAAGAATAAAAACCTAGAGTGTGAGAAGTGGAGAGAGAGAGGGAGTGACAAGGGAGAGATAGAGAGAGTGTGTATGTTTTGGGGTGAGATAAAGAGACAAAGGAGAGATGGAAACAATGGGGAAGAGAAGGAGAGAGGAGAGATGGATGGATATAGGAATATTAGTATAAAGGGAAACAACGTAAAATCCATCCAGGTCATAAACCGAGTAACTAATAATGACATGGCCAAATTTTTTGGTCTTTGTCATAACTCTACATTCTTCAGTTTTGAGGGTGATTTCTATGAACAAACTTGTGGGGTAGTGATGAGTTATCCTCTTTCCCCTGTAGTTGCAAATTTATTCATGGAAGATTTTGGGACCAAAGCTTTGGCCTCTACTTAATTCTTCCCTAAGCGATGGAAGAGATTTGTGGATGATACTTGTGTTGTTTGGCCCCATGGTCATGAGAAACTAGATTTATTTCTAAACCATATTAATTACAAATCAGACTACATCAAATTCATGATGGAGGTCGAGGTAAATGGGTGTCTTCCTTTCCTTGATATTCTCCTATCTATAATGGTTGATGGTTCTACTTCTCACCAAGTTTATCGCAAAAAGACTGACATGGAACAACACCTTCATGCCAATTCTCATCACTTCCAACACATAAATTCGGTGTTCTCAACACTCTTGCCACTCATGCCATGAGGATTTTGGATAAGGATCACCTAGAAGAATAAAAGTCTCATCTTTTGAAACTTTTTGAAAATAATGCCTATAGAAAGCATCAAGGCCTCAGGGATTTTCAAAGAGCTAGTAAAGAATCCAGGGTTAAACTTGCCCGTGATGATATTATCTCCAATGTGCAACTTCCGTTTATAGATTGGACCACTAATAGGGTTTCTCATATTATTAAAAATAATAAAGTTTTTTGTACCTTCAAGCCCCTTAATACGATTATAAATTCCCTTAGATTTGTTAAAGACCCTGTGAATCCTAAAGACTTGAAAGGGGTCTACTCTATCCCCTGATCCTGTTGGATTCCCTACAATGGGGAAATTGGTCACTCTATTAGCCAAAGAATCCAAGTACATGCAGTACACATTAAACACAATAATTTCCACTCCTAATCTTTAACTGAACAAGCAGACAAACCTAAGCATCATGTCTTCATTCATGATTATGAGGTCATCACAAGGGTTGATCACTTCCATCATAGGAAACTAAGAGAATCCATTGAGAATGAGAAACATGTAATCATTATCAACATGGATGATGGTTGGAAATTAAGCAAGAGTTGGGTGCTCTCTCTTCTTAATTGACCCCCTTCTTAATTTTTTCCTAAAAAATGATTTAATATTATTAATCTGATTTTATAACCATTACACATATATAATTATATTTATTTGTATTCCATGATTAAATATTAATTTTATTCATCTTAATTTGATTCAATCTAATCTAATTTAAAAATAATAACAAGTATAAATAAATAGATTAATAAATAAATTATTGTTTCAATGGTTGGAACAACGAATTTCTATCCGTTATCTCCTAACAAACTACTTCATAATGACTAATTACTAATTTATAATTAAACATTAACTTTATTTATTTTGATTTATTCAATTTAATCTATTTTAATACCTAAATAGTATTCATTTTATTCACTTTTCCATCATGTTTATGGAGTTGATGCAGTTTTACCTACATCCCTAGGAATTCCAGTGTTGAAATTATTGTAGGAATTAGAGGTTGAAACAAATGATGTGTAGAGAAGAATAAATCAAATGGTACAATTGTAGTAGGAGAGAGAAGAAGTCTACAACAAAACACAAATAATTTAGGATAATATCAAAATAATTCATGATAAGAGAGTGAAAGTTGATGATTTTTAGGTTAGTGACCTTGTGTAAAAATGGGATTCCAAAAAT
The DNA here is from genome assembly GCA_000404065.3 of Pinus taeda. Classification (NCBI taxonomy): domain Eukaryota; kingdom Viridiplantae; phylum Streptophyta; class Pinopsida; order Pinales; family Pinaceae; genus Pinus; species Pinus taeda. The sequence continues at coordinate 161,633 of APFE031618082.1, read as the reverse complement.
GAGGAAAAGGGAAAGCATGGAAAATTTGACAGTTTGTGGAAAGGGCCTTATAAAATTGAAGCTTGTCATGGAACCAATGCATTTCTGTTAAAATATCTAACGGGCGAATAACTTGCTAGAGGGATTGTTAGTGGAAGGTTACTCAAACATTACTTTACCTAAATTCATCTACTTTAAACCAACATCATTGTATATACCATAATATTGTTCCAACTACTACAGGTGTGGGTGGCTATCACTAGAGATTGAAGCTTGGAGTGAAGGCCCTAAGTTCAAAATTCAATTGCTTCCATATGTAATGAATTTTCAGTTAATCAGGTTAGTTTCAGTCGTTTGAAGGTTAAATAAATGCCTAATGGAGAAGCATACTAGTCTAGGTTGTTCTTGACACCTCACAGGGAGGATGTCATCCCCATTACAACCACTATTAAGGTCTTATAAATATAGTGATCAAGGTTTGATTATAGAGCATTTATCCCAGTGGGATGTTGTAATTGTTTTTTCATTTTAATTTGTTTAGTTGTTAAAAAGAAAAATAGAATTTGAAAAAGAAGAAAAGAAAAAGAAAATAGAAAAAGAAAAAAGAAAAAATAGAAAAAATAGAGAAAAATTAAGAGAGGAATAAAAGAAAAATAAATGAAATAAAATCCTCAAAATGATCCTCCATCCAAAATGTTGGATAAGTTGTTTTTTTTATTATCCTTAAATTTGATTAAATTAGAAAAAGTATGGTTTAGATGGTGAAATGAAACTCGACATGATGTTTTGTCCTCTTTAAATAATGAACTAGTGCTTTTGGACGAATGAGATTGTACTTGCCAAATCAATGTAAAGCAACGATGCACGAACCCCAACCCCCCCCCCCACCTCCTGAAGGTTAATGTAGAGTGGGGGTACAAAATGTGGTTTGTTTGAAACCAACTTTGACCGTGTGCCAACCCCACAAACATTTTGTGGGCCTCTCATCCCTGATCACTTACCGTCCAATCCCCCCCGAGAAACCATTTTCTATTTCTACTTTCCCCCACTCCCGCTGGCTCCTGCTCCCCTCATACCATGCTAGCACATCACGCCACATCATCTCACCCCCTTACGTCACATTACCACTAGCCCAATTTCCTGCCAAGAGTCATATAGACGTTGGTAATTAAATACTACCAATGTTAAAACCATTAATTGCGATATTCTAAAAACGGTAATTTTGTCGTTGATTTCATTCCCCTTTTCTCTTTAAAATCTCTCATTCCTAGCTTTCCTCCCTTTTCCATTTTAATGTATCAATGTAGGTTTAGGCTCATGGATTGTTCAGTGCACCACTACCCTCTATAATTTCCATCCTCTTCTAGTATCAATCAAGTATAAATTGGGTAATTTCCCTTGGGCCTCTTTACAATTTGAAATGTTGTCACAAAAGGGAAAAGCAAAAATGGTGGCTGAGAGTCCTATCTTACCCTCTGTTCCCAATTTAAATGAACTACCTTTGGTTGACACATAGTATAATATAGCCAAAACTTAGTGTGAATTTGATTTATATGGGATGCATAATTGGGTGAATCAAAAGTTTTTATATAATAGCGTTGATCTAAGCATCCGAGAATCATTTCTACCTCAATTTACTTTTCCCTAGACTCATATTTTCCAAGAGTTCATTATATGGTGTCATCTTAGGTACCTCCCCAGCTAGAAAGTGCTAATTTCTCAAAACAATGAAATCGTATTCTCAATTACCCCACCAACTATTTGTCAATCCCGTCAAATTAATTCCCAAGGTTCTTTACACCCATTTTCCATTAATGCACTCATGAAATTATATCAAAATCTTACCTTGCCCTTGCGAGCCCATATTTTTGAATGCTTTTTGCTCGGGAATTTTGAATTTACTAGGAATAGTCCCCCACACTCCACTTATATTTTCCTAGAAATGTGAAGGCAAGTTATTTCTAGGGTTACTTTCATATTAGGTTATCCAACAGACCAATGGGTATGTAAAAACCTCCTCCCACATCTACCCAAGCAACCTTCCAGCCAGGGTAAACATGTGACAAGAGGCCACTATGATCTAATTCATCCTCCTAACTCACATCAAGGAAGTGGAACCAATGGAAACACACCATACATACATTAATCATCAGCTACATGACCCTCATGAGCCAATCTAATAAATTAGACAATTTGCCTTGGGGTACCACTAAGCTTTTGTACAATTAAAGGTTCAGTCACTCCCATGCTATAGGCATGAGTGTGATCACCAACCCAAAGTCACTCTCACTGTATTTCCAGCTAGTGACCAGAGAACAAACCTGTTAGTCCTATGCCACCGACTCCGAGATTTGAGACACTTTTTCAGGCCTAGAGCCCAGGTCACTACCTAGAATTGAACCATCTCTTCATATCAATACAATAACATGGAAATGATAGTGTTAAAGGAAATACTTCTTTAAGAGCTTGACTAGACCCCTACTATCCATGACAGGCATGTCGTCAAACATATTGTGAATGTGTAATCTACAGGTGTAATTAACAGTTCTGAGCATAAGGGTCTCATACTTAGCTGATAATTGCTAAGAATCATTGATGCCTTAACACACCAACTGTCATTCCACACATTAGGTCATAAATAAATTAATCATTGAATTACAAGTAAAAAAATGAGGAAAGTCATGTATGGTTGTTGTCATAAAACACATACATAACCAGCATAATAGGGACATAAATACTCATGAAAGTACAACCATATAGACCACATATAATCCATCAAAATTCTCATAGAAATAGAAGGAGCAATAACCATTCATTAATGATGCAAATCCAAACCTGGGATGGGACTTCCACGTTCCACTCGACCATAGAATGGCTGAGCCAAATCTCTCTTCATCCATTCATCCCCATGCAATATTCTAAGGATGAATTTTGTATCTCATAAAACACATCAATCAAAACTTATCCTTGGATTCTAGAGGCCATCCACCTCAACCCATAACTTTTATCGGGCTCCAAAGAATTTGTCCAACCAAGGCACCAGGACTAGTAACTCAACCCACCAAGGGCTCTAAAGAATTTGTCCATCCAAGGTTCCCGGACTAGTAACTCAACCCAAGTTGTTCCAGGGCTTTAGAGTGTTTGTCAAACCAAGGCTCCAAGAATAGTAACTCAACCCAAGCTAAGGAAACATGAGAACCAATCGAAAACACAACAATGAAAATAAACCCACAATCGCCATGGATATTCAAGAAATGGAAATTTTAGGCAATCCACTACCAATCTAGGCAATCTTCCATTCCAATGACAGATCACAACAAAAAATCCACATGCATATGTCATGCATGCCAAAACTAGTGAAGGAAACATACATGCAACTCGGTACCTCCAAGCAAATATGATGTAGCTGCTCATCCCGATGCCTTCTTGCACTTTACTTATCTCCGTTTACCTTCTTGCTCAAAAAATCGAGGTATGCCACACCGAGCAAGAGTGCTCCAAGAAAACTCTAAGTCTCCAAGAGTATGAGAGAGAGAGAGAATAATGAGATATCTCCAAAACTCAAATGAAAAAAGGGTTACCAATTGATCCGCAGAAGCCTTTTTATGAATGAGGAGTCTATTTTCTTCATTTTCTATTATTTTCCTTCAATTTCCTCCTCACATTGAACTTGTGACCTTTCACCTCCTTTTTCTCATAATTTCCATTATTTTCGTCAATAAATGTGCCAAAAATTCAATTTTTCCTGTCCAAATCCTTAGCCATTTCCTTTGCTAATTTCCTTAGACATAAATAATCACAAGTGATCCCCAGCATTAGAATTCTTCCCATTCAACTCGAAATAAGTGTCCCATCATCTGTGGTTATTATTTTTAACTTTTATTACATGGAATTTTCACCAGGGATGTTACAAAACCCTCCCCCTTGGGAGACACCATCCTTGGTGTTCAATCACACATATACCTCAGAAATATGCTAAAACAAGACATACTTCTCATGGAACTTTATAACACATCTCGATGCAGTATTTACAATGAAAGATCTATTCCAAACAAAACATCATGACAACATACTGCATAGTGGAGCCTTATAACATAGTTCATTACGGTATTTATAATGATCATCTTGTAGAGTGTCAATCCATATGACATCATAACAACATGATAACATAACGACATGATATCATAGTAACATGATGACATAATCATAATAACAGGACACCCATACTGCATAGTGGATCATGGTGGTATTTACATCCCTATACATCTATACATATAGCAGCATTACCACAAATATATACCAAAACATATATCAAATCATATACCAAAACATATATCAAAACATATACTAAAAACCATATCTAACGATATATTAAAACATCATATAACGTATACCAACCCATCATAAAGCATATATCAACCATCATAAATCATATACCAAACTACCATAAAGAATATACCAAAACAACAAGCCAAAACTGCTTTGCCTCAACTGGAAATAAAGGATACATAGCCCGCATCTGATCCAGCATCTCCCATGTAGCTTCATGGAGCCCAAAGTGCTTCCATTGGACTTTAACTTTCTTGATTTGTCGGTTACGGAGCTTGATCACCTTTTTCTGCAATATCCACTGAGACTCTGGTTGGAATTCTCCATCTAGTTCCACCTACAATACAAACTAGTCAATCACATGATCAACATCCTTAACATACTTCTTAAGCAATGGTATATGGAAATCATCATGGAATTTCATTTTCTAAGGTAGTGCAAGTCGATAGGCTACTAGCCCAATCCTCTCAATAATACTGAAGAGTACACAAAACCATGGTGCCAGCTTGGAACATGATCCAATCTGCAAGGCGCTCTTCTTCAGTTTGATGTGCAAGTACACCTGTTTCCCAACCTAGAACTCCTTGAAAAACATGTTCCTATATGTATAACTTTTCTGCATATCCTATGTTGCATTTAGATTCTTCTTGATTACCTGCATTTTCTATTCCATGTTTGCCAACATATCTGGTCCAATCAATACCCTCCTAACCCGATCACTCCAACTAATGGGAATCTTGAAACTCTTCCCATACAATGCCTCAAAATAAATCATCCTCAATGACTTCTCATAACCATTATTGTATGCTAAATCTACCAAAGAGAGATAGTCTTCCCACTTCCTCTACTGATGCATCAGATACATCCTCAACATGTCCTTCAATATCTTATTGACCCTATGTGTTTGTCCATCCACCTGCGGTTGATAAGTTGTGTTGAAGGACAACTCTATGTTCAAACCTACAAATAACTCCTTCCAAAACTTTGTAGTGAATTTCCCATCCCTGTTCAGTACAATCTTCCTCGAAACACAATGCAATATAGCTACGTCTCTAATGAATACATGTGCCACACCATTAGATGAAAATGTAAATTTAACTGGAATGAAGCCTGCAACATTTGTTAATCTTTCCACAATGACCATAATGGAATCATGCTATTTTACTGTCTTAGGCAACCCTGTGATGAAATCCATGGAAATGACCTCCCATTTCAACTCTGGAATTGCAGTCTACTATAGCAGTCCACCTGGATGTTTACATTGTACTTTCACTCACTGATAGTCGAAGCATCTAGCCACGAACTCTGCTACATCCCTCTTAAGAGTGTTTGTCCAACTGAGGCCTCCAAGAATAGTAGCTCAACCCAAGTTGTTCTAGGGCTCCAGAGTGTTTGTCCAACCAAGGTTGCATGAGCTAATAATTCAACCCACATCCATAAGGAACATGAGCACCAATAAAAAACAATCAAGTGGGAAACCCTCAATACCATGGCTATCCAAGAAATGACAAGGCTAGGCAAACCATTGTCACGATAGGAAATCCTCCATTCCGATGACAGATCATAACCATATAACCACATGCATATAACATGTATGCCAAAACTAGCAAGGAAACCATGCATGAAACTCGATACCTGTAAAGAAAACTTTCTATAGTTGCAAATATCACTACCCCTTAGACATAATAAACCAAATGAATACCCACTGGGATGTTTTTCCCAACATTCAGCATGGATTACATGTCCCCTTACTTTGGTCTTATATTTTTTACCATGGAAAATCAACATATCCATAGAGAATCATATGCGTAGATTATATATATAATTATATATATTAATTATATATATATAATATATATATATATATTATAATTTAATACATTTTTACTTGACATATATTAAAATTTAAATACCTTTCTTTTTTTTTCTACTATAACATTTTTGTGCCTTAACCATTTGAAAAAAAAATAATGTGAGTGCACTAGAGGACATTAGACAATATTTTTAAGAAAATGAAGGAATTTTACAATGGTAAACCCTTTTAGGTTTCACTAATGAAAAATTCTCAATAAATATAAAACTTTCATAATTTAAAAATATACATAAAATTAAGATTATAAATTTTGGAAAAATAGTTGTGAAGAATAACAATCTATTCTCTCCAACATAATGGAAACATATGCATTATATTTTACATGAAAAATATCATTTCAATGCCAAGAAGACTTAAAATTCACATAGGTAAACACGATTTCTATAAATAAAGTTATATATTTGGAAATAAAACTAATTTTCGTATGTTTCATCTTTTTACACCATATTCCAATTCATTATCTGTACATCTAATTATGCCTCCAAGTTGACATATTTGTTTTTTCTATGTTTGCATTACCACCAATGCATGATGAGAGACTATTATTAGCTTGCGCTCACCCATTTCCTAATGAAATTTGAGGGAGTTAACTTTGTCCTATAAAAAGGTGTTAATGCTATACCTTATTTCAGCCCCAAACAATTATGTTATGCTTATACAAGATTAACAATTTTGATTTCGATATAGTTGCAAAAGTGTCTTTGCATTGGACCAATTCCTTTTTTAAACCTAATCATCACCAAGGATAAAAGAGCATTTTTCATGGGGTTGCTTCATTGGTAATATGAATTATTATTTATAAAAGTGTGGATTTATATAATATGTGTGTGAGAGTTACATGTATGGTTGTAAATAGACTGATTTATTAATGCTCTAGCTAAAGTCACCCATTTCCTAATGAAATTTGAGGGAGTTAACTTTGTCCTATAAAAAGGTGTTAATGCTATACCTTATTTCAACCCCAAACAATTATGTTATGCTTATACAAGATTAACAATTTTGATTTCGATATAGTTGCAAAAGTGTCTTTGCATTGGACCAATTCCTTTTTTAAACCTAATCATCACCAAGGATAAAAGAGCATTTTTCATGGGGTTGCTTCATTGATAATATGAATTATTATTTATAAAAGTGTGGATTTATATAATATGTGTGTGAGAGTTACATGTATGGTTGTAAATAGACTGATTTATTAATGCTCTAGCTAAAGTCACCCATTTCCTAATGAAATTTGAGGGAGTTAACTTTGTCCTATAAAAAGGTGTTAATGCTATACCTTATTTCAACCCCAAACAATTATGTTATGCTTATACAAGATTAACAATTTTGATTTCGATATAGTTGAAAAGTGTCTTTGCATTGGACCAATTCCTTTTTTAAACCTAATCATCACCAAGGATAAAAGAGCATTTTTCATGAGGTTGCTTCATTGATAATATGAATTATTATTTATAAAAGTGTGGATTTATATAATATGTGTGTGAGAGTTACATGTATGGTTGTAAATAGACTGATTTATTAATGCTCTAGCTAAAGTCCATCTTTTCCTGTCTATTGTGTTTTCCTATGCGATTGGATCACTACTTTTCTCTTGTAGTTTTCTTTGTAAGTTTAACATGGTTGAATGGGAAGAGAGAAGGAGGAACACTCAATTATAATATTTTCAAGAAGTAGATAAATGTGTGGGCTTAGTTGGAATATAGGAATTAAATCATTGATGTGATTTTCTAACATACAAATTGGATTTTGGGGATGGGTTCATTGGTCCAACTATAAGTGAGCATGTGATAATATTTAAGATAGGATTGACATAATTTATTCCTCTAAGTATGTTATTTGTTTTTCCTAATCAAGCATAAGATGTGAAAGGATGATATTACCTATTATAGATTGTATGAATTTCCCTTTTACTTCCACTATGAATCTTGGGGATGTTATGCCCTATCACACTACACTCCCCTTTAAATTCAATATTTTCCATATTAAGTTTGATAATAGTTGTGCTATGGTTTCTATTGTGTGGCATATGAACATGAGAATTTAGATCAATATTGGATTTATACTATGGTAAGAATAGTCCATTATGAAAATTTCCAAATAAAAAGAGTTGGAGTGCTCTAGAACTTGAAAAAGAGACAATTAGAAAAATTTTGGTTGAAATGCACACATTAATTAAAAATATGTTCATAAAGTTATGTTATAGTAATAAGAATTCTATAGTAAGAAGAAACTAAGGATGACCAAAAATTTTGATGGATGGAGGAATATCATGCACATCGAGCTATTATTTAGGCATATTATGGTGAGTTAGATCAGATGACGAAGCAATGAATTTCTCCCTTGGTGACATTAACTACATGAATCCTTCCAAAATAATCAAGGCACTAAGTATGTTTGACAATGTTCTAGTGTAATGTTATATGTATATTAGGAAGACATATATGTTGCATTTTGAAAAATATATTTTTAAACTATCCTTCTAAAGTAAAATTATAGATTCCTAGGAAGTGTGTGATAAGGTTGTCTTACCCAAGTTGTGGAGCATGTTTACTAGTGCTTATAATTAAATTCACCTTTTTTTTGGATTATTAAATAAAATGAAAATGGAAAACTAGCATTGATGGTATTCTTTATGAGTTGATCAAAGAGACATGGAACCTTCTTGTCAAAGTCATAATATTGAGGATTGAATGAGTCACAACATAAATAGTTCAAACAGAACACCCTAATTTTGTTCAACAAAAGTTCATTTATTACATTATATTGATGTATAGGGAGAGCATTCTGTCCTAAATATCCATGATAATATTTTTTTTTTATAAGAATTGATTATGAAAATTCCTATAATATGGTTGGTTGTTCTTTCATCATAGATATATTTTCTTAAATGGGATCTGGGTTGGGTTATTTGTCCATGGTGAAGATTCTATTTTCTAACACTTTAGCCATTATTCATATCAATGGTATTTTATTAAATAGAAATGTTTTAAAAAATATCTAATGCAAGGGTTTCCATGTTGTATACCTTTACACAACAAATTTTGTACACACTAGCTGAAATGCTCTAGATATATGCATAAATTATTCACCATTATATCATTATAGAGACACTAATATGGGAGTTGCAATAAAATGGATCACTTCCTATATTAATCAATTCATTCTATTACCAATACAATGAAATTATATTTTCTGATTTCAACAACAAATACATAGAGATTTCTTCCTCCATCTTCTACGAAAAATTAGCACATTCCAACCCTTGGGTGTGAAGGTACTTCAAACATTTTTCTATTGTCGTATATTTTGGTTCATTATTATCCATTATTATTGTAGTTCCATTCATTATATTGGAACTATTCAATCCACTACCATTATGTTTTACCTATCAATGCTTTACATTGTTTTATTGTTGTTAGTATAGCTCAAGACCAAGCTAGAGGCATCTCTTTTCCCATAAGAGAAGGTTGTGAAAAAAACAACATTACCGATTATACTCTCCTCAATATGAGATTGATGTATGAGACCTCCTTGTTTGTGGGACAAGGGACCCACCTCCGCGCAACGATTTGACTGCTAAGTCTACGAAGGCATACATACTCTACCCCCCTCTGGTTTTGAACCTGTGACCTCTTAGGAGGAAACACATGCTCTTAACCATTAGGCCCACTCAAGCTGTATAATTTATGATATCATAAAGTAAAAATGAAATAGGAAAAACTACTTCTTAATAATGATAATAATAAAGAGATATAAATTTATTTGAACTTTATTTTGTTGAACATATATAAATTTGCGTGTATATCATATTTGGGCTATTGGGAAAACACATGATAATTTAGTTACTAAATTAATAGTGGAGATAATCATCACTATTACTATCTGGAAAACCATGCCACTTGGAATTATCTATTGTTAGTCTATAAAGAGGAAAGTTCTCATGCTTGGGAGATGCTTTTAACTCTTGGATTGTTAATCCATACAAAAAAGACCAACTCTTAACCAAGTAAAAAAATTTAAGTCATACTCCAAAACCAATGTAAATTATAAATTTATGTTTTAAATATTTTTCTTTTATTTAATTACTAAATAAATTATAAATTAAAATGATCCATATTATCATTAAACATTTTTATTATAAAACACTTTATTAATTAATCTATTTTTTACTAAATTAGTGACGTGGGTTAATAAAGGATAGCCTTAACTTTTTTTGGATGATGTTTTAAATTAAGAAAAAAAATTGTTAGTATTAGTTCTATTATGATTTTTGCAAAAAAATATACTCGATAAAAATAAAAAAAAAAATAAAATGTTTTTTGGACCAAGTTTTAAGTTTTTTTCCTGTGAAAAGAAACTCCTATTCTCATTATAAGTAAAGAAATACATTCTGTAAATACACAATTTTCATGTACATTCTGTGTGGATCTACCTACCAAGGAAACATATTCGTGTTTTAAACAGTCACTGTATGATGAAAATATACCCAAATAATAGTCAATGATAATAATCATACAAATGGGTTGTTGAGTAGCAATATATATATATATAGATAGATA
>APFE031618082.1:30467-150883 GCA_000404065.3 Pinus taeda | reverse complement strand
CTGAATAATAAAATCATTGCTATTCTGTGTTCTGGGTATCTTTTCTTCGCATATTATGTGTTCTGGGTATCTTTTCTTTGCATATTTTGTATTTGGGTATCATTTGTAGGTTAAGAGCATAACAAGTGGTATCAGAGCACTTTCCAGGGCCAGTGGGATCTCCATTTCGTAGCAAATTCTTTTTTGGCTAGAGACGTGTTCTGATGTCTTTAAACCACGGGATCTGTCATTGAGCGCATAAATCTGCGGATTTGGGGAGGCATGCACGCAGGAAATACAAGAGGTCGTCATGTCTGTTAGACTCCCTTGTAACCCCTGTGGGTACCCCTTCGAGTAGTAGCGCATTAGACAGAACCACGCACAGAATGTCTTCCACGTACCCTCTGGGTATATCGGAAGCCCCCTAGGCTCCTTGAAACCTTGCCATAGATAAACCGTCGGCCGTCTCGCGGCTACAGTACACCGAGAACAGCACTCGGAGAGATTACTCACCCGTACGATAGGGTAATCGGGTTGTACGGCTAAGGGTACAGTCGATCCTCCTTAGTTAGAGCCCTAAAACATTGGGCCGAGTACTACTGCCAAACCCTTATGTATATTGCGATCTGTAGCACCTGACACTCCTCAAGACCCTAGTTCCCTTTTCAATCATCATCTCTTCCAGATCCGCTTGAGCAAAGGAGTGCAGCAGCAACAGACATCGGTCCCAATTAGCCATTCTGATCTATTAGATCCATCAGATCTGCAGAAGCAGTCAGTTCCGCCGTCCAGCGCTATTTGATCCGCCATTCAGATCTCTCAGATCCACCAGACCAGAGTCGTTGTGAAGGGTTCCTATACCAGGGTATAATTGTTGCAGGACTTTTGGCCGCATTGACATTTTGAGGATTTGGCGAGTGCAGTATTGATCAGGAAGGAGTAAAACTCCGTTAGGAGTTTCAAAAAAAAAAAAAAAAGGTCTGAGATCTTCCGGGGCGCTTATTGGGGATCTAGCCCATTAGAATCAGGACGACGAGCTGAGCATGGTGGTACCATTCAATTAATTGTGAAAAAAATTTTGGCGGTCCCAATTTTTCATCAGGTTGGTGTATGGTAGCAACTAGAGCTCAAGCAATGGCCAATGAAAGGATGGACAAACTTGAACAAAATGTGAACTCCCTCCAAACTGAGATTCGCGGACTAAGTCTCCAGATACAACAATTTCTCTCAAAGGGAAAGGAGCCAGCCCACGAGGAGGTGTATAATGGCCATGAATACAATGACGGTGAATCTAGCCACTCTCCTCACGTCTGGCACACCCATCCACCACCCAGTCAGCGAACTCCCAAGTTGGATATGCATAAATTTGAAGGTTCTCACACGTCCGCATGGCTAACACAAATGGAGCAGTATTTCAAATTGAATCATATCCTAGATGATGGGACTAAACTTATGTTGGGAAGCATGTACTTCGACAATGAACGGTGGCAATGTTGGGAATGGCATCAGCGTTGCAATGGACCTTTTAGGACTTGGACTCAATTTACCAAAGCTCTTCGAGATCGCTTTGAACAAGAAGACTCTTTCTTGGGTCGTCTCACTAAGCTCCGACAGACTGGTACAGTGGATGAATATATTACCGCTTTTGAAGGCTTAGCTTTCCGTACTAGGGTCTCATAGATGAGATCTACACGGAATGTTTTATTAGCGGTCTTAAAGAAGCCATCAAAGCTCAAGTTCTACTTCACCACCCTCCAATGTGGACAGAGGCTTGCCAGGTAGCTCCTAAGGTGGAACGTGCATTAGCAGCCCAATACAGTCGCCCAAATTTCCCCGCTAAAGGTCGTCCCCCACAGGGTCACAACACGACTCAAACACTTAAGGTCCAGAAGGTGTCCCTTGCGGAAATGGATGAAAGAAGGAAGCAAGGACTATGTTACTACTGTGATCAAAAATACTCCCCAGGTCATAAATGTAAGGAGCCCAAATTCTTTCAAATAGATGCCACTGACTACAGCTCAACAGAGGAAGATCCACCACTGGAGGAAAATGAGCCGCTAGAGGAAGACAACCAACAGGACAATGTCTCTGACGAACCAGTTATTTCGTTGCATGGCTTGGCAAGGATTTCTTCCCCTCAAACGCTCAAAATCAGAGGGTTTATTAAACATCGCCCAGTAGTAGTCTTGATTGATAGTGGAAGTACACATAATTTCATCCATCAAAAAGTCGCAGAAACAGTGCATTGTTTTGTACGAGCAATTTCTATAACTTCCAAGTTCAAATTGCAGATGGAGGCACAATGAAATGTGAAGGCCGTTGTGAAAACGTCAAACTTCAAATGGGGGATTATCAGTTGAAAACCCACATGTTTTCCATACACATGGGGGGTTGTGACATTGTCCTCGGCGTTGAATGGCTCCGCACTCTTGGGCCAATCACAATGGATTTCCAAGAGTTGTATATGAGTTTTAAGCAGAACAACCACACACATACCCTCCGTGGAATCCAGGCGGGAGCCCCCTCTATCATCAGCTCGCATAGGATGGAAAAATTGCTAAAAAAGGGCAATCATGGAGTTGTAGCTCAATTTAATGCCATCCAGGTAGTCGAAACCAAGTTGTCACCAATTCATCCTCAGATGCAACAGATTTTAAATAACCATCTGCCGGTCTTTGACAAGCCTCAAGGGCTTCCACCCACGCGAGGGGAACATGATCATAACATCACCTTGGTTCCAGGGTCCCAACCCCCAAATGTGCGCGCATACATATATCCGTTCACCCAAAAGAATGAAATAGAAAAAATCATCAAGGAACTTTTGGAAGCAGGGGTCATTCGTCCCAACATCAGTCCTTATTCATCTCCAATGGTCATGGTGCTCAAGAAATATCGGGAGTGGCGGATGTGTCCTGACTTCAAGGCCCTCAATAAGTTGATAGTCAAAGATAAATTTCCCATCCCGGTGGTTGATGATTTGCTGGATGAACTCAATGGGGCTCAATTTTTCATGAAGCTGGATCTTCGCTCAGGCTACCACCAGATTCGCATGAAGGAAGTCGGCATCCCCAAGACTTCTTTCAGAACTCATGAAGGCCACTATGAATTCCTGGTCATGCCATTTGGTCTTTGTAATGCCCCCTCTACTTTTCAGAGCCTTATGAACCACATTCTCAAACCATATCCCAGGAAATTTGTCCTTGTAGATCTACTCTTGCAACTGCTCCGCAAGCATAAATTATTTGTCAAGATGTCCAAGTGTTCGTTTGGCATGGCAGAAGTAGAGTATTTGGGCCACATTGTGGGGCGTGAAGGTGTCAAGGTGTACCCCAAAAAGATCCAGGCAATGCAGGAATGGCCTCAACCTAAGACCTTGAAGAGCTTGCGCGTATTTTTGGGTCTCACAGGCTATTATCGTAAATTTGTCCGCAACTATGGTCGCATAGCGAAGCCCCTCACCCAACTCCTAAAGAAAAATTCATTCTTCTGGAATTAGGAAGCACAACAGGCCTTTACAACGCTAAAAAATGCCATGTGTTCCACTCCAGTTTTAGCACTACCTGACTTCACCAAATCTTTTGTCATTAAATGTGATGCTTCGGGTACAGGTATTGGGGCGGTCTTAATGCAGGAAGGGTGACCATTGGCCTTCACAAGACAACAACTCAGTGGGAGGAATCTGGGCCAATCTACCTACGAGAAGGAAATGATGGCCATATTACATGCAGTCGACACCTGGCGACCTTACTTATTAGGGCGACGTTTCCAAATCCACACAGACCATCACAGTCTTAAATATTTTTTGGAGCAACGCCTATCCTCCCCACAACAAAATAAATGGCTAGCCAAAATGTTGGGATATGATTATAAGATCATTTACAAGAAAGGGAAAGACAATAGTGTAGCAGATGCATTATCTTGCCAATTTGAGGAGGAAAGTACCCTACTAGCAATTTCCCTCCCCATTCCATAATGGATTGAAGAAGCTTGCAGGGAATGGTTTTCACACCCTGGGCTCTCCCAACTCATTTCTAAATTGCAGGCAGATCCAAATTCCACCAAGGGCTACTCATGGCAGGATGATATTCTTCGCTACAAGGACAGAGTCGTAATATCACCAACATCCACCCTCAAAAGTCGGATTTTGGCATAATTGCACTCATCTCCCATTGCAGGACATTCAGGCTTTCAGAAGACGTATGCTCGCACCAGAAGATCATTTTTTTGGACAGGCATGAAAAAGGACATCCTTACCTTTGTAACCGAATGCGATGTCTATCAATGCCACAAAGGGGAAACCTCAACACACCAGGCACATTACAACCATTTCCCATTCCGGCATCAATTTGGACGAAGGTTTCTATGGATTTCATTACAGGTCTTCCAAAGTCAGGGAACAAGTCAGTCATCATGGTGGTTGTGGACCGATTGTCAAAGTATGCTCATTTCTGTGCTCTTCCCCACCAGTTTACACCAACTTTGGTTGCTCAAACTTTCATGGATCAGATCTTCAAATTGCATGGCATGCCCACTTCTATTGTGTCTGACCGTGACCCGATCTTCACCAGCAATTTTTGGCAGGAACTCTTCAGAATACAAGGCACTCAACTAAAACTCAGCACTTCCTATCATCCGCAAACAGATGGTCAAACAGAAGCCGTCAACAAATGTCTAGAAACCTACCTTAGGTGTTTTACTTCAGAAAAACAACACCTTTGGGTACAATGGCTACCTCTGGCAGAATGGTGGTATAACACCAATTATCATGCCACCACCAAAATGACTCCCTATGAAGTAGTATATGGTCAACTCCCGCCTTCACCTATTTCGTATCTCAAGGGATGCTCAAAAGTCAAAGCAGTGGATCAACTCCTACAACACTGTGCAACTATGCTCGCCCATCTTCGAGAGAATCTTATTCAAGCTCAGAACCGCATGAAGCAACAGGTAGACCAGCATCGCTCAGAGCACCAATTTCAAGAAGGGGATCAGGTCTTTTTACGGCTCCAACCATATAAGCAAACATCACTCAAAGACAAGGGATGTTAGAAACTCTCTCCCAAATTATATGGACCATATCAAGTACTTCAATGCATTGAGAAGTGGCCTACAAGTTGGCTTTGCCACCTACTGCAAAAATCCATCCACTTTTTCATGTCTCATGCCTCAAGAAAGTGATTGGGAACAATTGCAGAATTCAGACTAGTCTACCGGAATTGGACGAAGAAGGATTCATCTGGCTTCAACCAGAACAGGTCCTCGACACACGAGTCAAGAAACTGTGTGGCCGCATGATTAAGGAAGTCCTAGTCAAATGGAAAGACACCTCTCCAGAAGATGCGACTTGGGAGCCAGCCACTATTCTGCAGCCGTTTCCGCAACTTCAGCCTTGAGGATAGTGCTAGTCTTAAGGGGGTGGGCATGCTAGGGTCCCACCCTAACCCCCTTATCTATGTAATGGGACCACGTCATAGTCAAGAGTCAATAAAGCCCATATTAATAATTGTAAGTGGTTAATCCGCAATTAATTACGGAACCACAGTTAGTTGGCAAATGGGCCGTAGTATTAGATAGATGGATTAGTAATACGTGGTATTTGGCCCGTGGTATTGACGTATGAGTCATATATAAAGGATTAAACTCCCTGCGACGGGTTATCGTGTCTATTTTGTAATCGATTCTGCTCTATTGGAGGTGCCCCTCGAAGAGGCAGTGAACTTACTTCTAATAATAAATCATTGCTATTCTGTGTTCTGGGTATCTTTTCTTCGCATATTCTATGTTCTGGGTCTCTTTTCTTCGCATATTCTGTATTTGTGTATCATTTGCAGGTTAAGAGCATAACAACTATCCTCACCATAGGTAATTGAGTTGGTTTCCTTGTATACCATGATACAATGAGCATAACATTCAGGGAGATTTCCTGCACATATGTTAAGTCCTTGGTTCTCTAAGGTGTATATTGCAGTTCATGGTTACTCGGTAAACCCTTTTTCCTAGTTAACCCTTTGTTTTATTTTTGTGTCTTTAATTTCTAAAAACAATTAATTGACCATGAAATTACATCCTCTTCATTGAAATACTCCTTCGTAGATCTTAGGTTGAGACTAATGGCAATGGTTCTTGAGTCCACCAATCAAGGAAACCCCTCTAACATGAATCCTGGTCCTTTTCCTCCTTTTGGAAATATTAGTGCTCCTTATATGGTAACGTTGTCCCTTCTGAGATTTACCATTGGATTTCCAGTTTGGTTGGTTTCAACAGCTATGGTTACGAATGACCAAACTAATTCTCAACCAAGTTCTCCTCCACCTGAACCATATCAACCTCAATTTGATCCTAAACTTGACCCTTTGCCTTCTTCAACCATTTTTTCTTCATCCCTTTCTTCCTCCTCACCTCGTGAAAGTCTTGATTCTAGTAACCAAAAATCTAAGAAGAAGAGGACAAAGAAGAAGAAGAAAAATAAGCAGGGGGAAACCAAGAAACCATTGCTATGAATGCAACAAGTATGGAGGAACCGTCATCGAAAATTCAAATTCCCTTACATTGTTTGTAAGGGTGACTAACTTCTTAGAGATTGTCCTAGTATCCTAAGGTATTAGAAGTATGTTCTACAGGCTCATCATCCTTTATCATCTACCTCCGGAGATCATGTTGGTGATAAACCCTCAACTAGTGATAGTAAGGTCCATGGGAAAAAGGGTAAAGTCAAATTTCCCAGTAATTTACATGAAGGTAATCATCTTGTTCACCATTTTCCTTATATGGATGAAACCTAAAAGGTGTTGGAAAACCTTACAACTTCTCAACCACGACTCCCGACTGGTTCTCAAAAAATTTCTCCAAATCCTCCACTAGTTGATGAAGTGATTGATTAGAATATGTCTCCAAAAAATCCCACTCTCTTTGAATGTGAATCCCATGAGTCCATTCCTGACCAACTTGAGAAAATGGTTGACTTATTTCCACTTTCAGATGATCGTACCTTTCCCATAGAGAGTGAATTTCATACCCTCATGTTCTTCTTTTTTCTTTATATTCCAATGAACTAGGGGTCAATCCTCCTATTCCAATGGAACATGGGCTAAATCCTCTCGTTCCCATGATACAGGGGAGAAATTCTCAAATTCCCATAGCAAAAGGGGGCAATTCTCTTGTTCCCATGAAACCCCCTCCAAGTAGCATGGTCACTTCTTTTGAATGGAGTCAACTCGTAGGATATCATCTTCCTCCTTACATGCCCTTCTAGATCATAGTACAAGCTTATAATTGGTCGTACCTAATACAATCATAGATTAAGGTGAATTTGTTAGTATTCTGTCCTCAAATACTTGGAAAAATTTGGGTTCTCCACAACTTGTGCCGTTACCCAAAATATGTTTGCTTTTAACAGAGGAACCAATCAACCGTTAGGGATCCTTCCTAAGTTTCCAATTACTTTGGTAGGAAATACTATCTATATCGATTGGATTTTAATTTAATCCTTGGGAATGACTATTTTTATGTCATGGGAGCTCTTGTATCTTCACTCTTTTGTGTGATGTGTTTCCTACATGAAAGAATAATCATGAATAGTGACCAACTTTTGTTCATTGGTCTTAATTTGAATCTAAATCAACCAGCTTCCCTAAATGGTCCTTATATGCAAGTGGTACCTCCCATGTAACATATTAATTATGTGGAAACCTATTCCATGCTCGCGTCTACTGATGATCTAGTAGGTGTTGTAGTGCATCATTTACTAGGGGATTAGAGTATGATCTGTCCATTGAATCCTTTCATACCTTCCAGATCATTGTTCTCCCATGTGATGAGAACCTCTTGGAATCCATGGCCTTTTGGTGGTCCTGATCAAGGTCCTTTGAGTAGAGCTATTTTTCTTGTGTCAATCTCATTAAAAAATGAAGTAAGGTGTTGGAGCAAGGTTCCTTTTCTTGTGTTAAGCTCCTTAAAAAATGAAACAAGGCGTTGGAGTAGAGTTCCTTTTCTTATGTTAAGCTCATTAAGAGATGAAACAAGGTGTTGGAGTAGAGTTCCTTTTCTTGTGTCAAGCTCATTTAAAAATGAAACAAGGTTCCATGAGCATAGTTATTTTCCTATGTCAAGCTCGTTAAAAGTGAAACATATCTCCCTTTACAATTTGACTATTTTATTAGATATTGTAAATTCCTAGTCGACTCTTTCACTTGATCTTGGAAATTAATCTTCATTCTATCCACCTGTTAGTAACCAATAGCCTACTTGGGTGAATGAAATGAAGCTTGGGGGGAATGTACCTTTAATTGAGTCATTATGCTAGGGGCATGCAAACTTACATCAAGCATAGTTTTCCTTTGTTTCAAGCTTCTGTAATGTTGACACCTAATCCTCACGATTGGGTGAATTCATGTAAATAATTAAATTATGAATGTGAACAGTCATCAGGAGATGAACTGAACAGTCACACCCTTTTGTATATAAAAATAACATACATGATGGAATAGAATGAATCAGTTTTTCTGCCTAATGGAGTTACTGCCTGGACTGACATGGTATCAGAGCTAGCTCCTTTTTTAGCTCTTGTGCCTTGTAACTCCCTTGTCTGACTGACTGCCTGCACTCTGCTCCATATTCCATTACCTGTGCTCTACTCCATATTCCATTACCTGCGCTCTGCTCCATATTCCATTACCTGTGCCTTGCTCCATACAGTACGCTGCCCATATATTCATTGGTGTTAGTTGCCTGACATTTTCTGTCAAGCCTACCTACACCATTGACTGCTGCTACATTACTCTGCTGCATTTGTCTCCCATACGCTCATACGCTGCTATGTCCACCTCGACCCTGCTGAAACTCCATGCATTGTGTCTCTTTGACTATTCAAAACTGCGCAGAGGTCTTGCGTTTTAACCAGCACTTGTACTATGGCTATTTTGAAACGTTGTCATGCTATTTTGAAATGCTGTCACGTTGGCTCTAGAAATGCTGCAATTGCATAATCCTCCTGGTGTCGCTTCCCTTTCCACTGTTAGGATTTGTTTGAGGCACCAACCATTTACGACCCTTGGCTCACCTCTGCTTGAACACTTTTCTTCCAGCAGGAGTCCGCATCCATAATCAGAATCCATGGGTTCGAGCTCTTGACTTTCGGGACCTAGATCTCTTAGTGCAGCCAAGTGCAGCCTTACCTGCTCTTACCATCACATAACTACTCCTCTCCACTACCATATGACTGAAATTCAAGTAGGGCCTTAATGACACACCCGCAAATGAAGACGACGAGCTGCAAGAAGCCGAACTGAAGAAAGACGTGTTCAACCCCAGACGAGTAGCATTACTTCTACTGTCAGAATCACCACTTACATTCAATTTGGTACGAGAGGTGAAATTCATAGAAGCAACTGGCGCTCCACTAGAGCATGCCATATAGCCAAGAACCGTCTCCAATGTTGTGTGGCTAAACGAGATAAGGCGCATCCAAAGAGGCCGAGCTCCCGACGGAAGAAGCCCTGCCACTGCACAATCTTAAGAGACCATGCATCGCTGCTCCTCACCCATGGGAAATCATCACGCCTGCGTGCTTCATTGTATGGTAATGTCATATGTAATATGTAAATGTAATGAGCGTATATTACATTTAAAGCGTTGATGTCATATGTAATATGTAAATGTAATGGGCGTATATTACATTTAAAGCGTTGAAGTGATATGTAATATGTAAATATATTATATTTAAAACATTGAAGTGATATGTAATACATAATATTTGAATGAAATGCTAGATGCTTTTATCAAACATGGGAGGGATTGGAAGAAAATAAGTTTGGAGAAAATATATTGCATGAATTTGTAGTGTGAGGTATTGACATACATATTGGTATATGAGGAAGAGATTTGAAATCTTTTGAGAATGCCCTTTTGAGTACAATTTTACTGTATATTGGCAGAAGTATTTTTCTATTAGTAGAAGTATTTTTTTTACATAATTCATTCGATCATATCCATGGTGGGAATAGTTCTCACTGGAAAGGAGAAATATCCTGAATGGTCTCGGATGATAAAACACACCCTCATTTTCAATGAGTTGTGGAAAGGATTGTGTGTCGGAGAAGGAGACAATGACCCAGTACAACCTACCTTAGACAAAGAGCTCGTCATTTAGGAAAACAAGAACAAAAAAGCTTATGCATTAATTACAACATCTGTAAATGAAGAGGTGAGTCTCCATATTTCATCATATTCAACTGCCTTTGAAGCCTTACGAAAGCTGAAAGAACTCTATGACTCACATTCTACACTTGAAGTTGTCCAACTCATGATTAAACTCTTCACTCTTGAACTGTAAAATAATGATCCTCTTGTAGAGCCTCTAACTTACACCTCACCATCCACTATTACCTACTGTTTTTCATCACTTACCTCCCTCTTTCGCCTCATTTTCAATGTAAAACCACCCAGATCATTACATTAGATGTCATTAAGCATGATCAAGTGAGCTTTGCTAATGTGTGACTGTTTTGTTTAGATTCTGACATATTTACAGGCATTTCGCAGCCCTTTGTCGATTCCGCAGCCATCTGGTGATTCCGCAGCCATCTGGTGATTCCGCAGCCTTTTTGTTAATCTCAAGGTTCCACGTGCCATTTTTCCAAATGAGCCACATGGGCACTTAGGAATCAAGGTGCTCGAGGTTCCTGTGCTATTGGTTCATCCATCCACGTCATCTGCACCTCCGGTCAACAAGGGGCAAGTCACGGTCAGCAAAGGTAGCTTAATGGTGATGCATAAGCTGTTGGGTCATGTCAGTTCAAATGGTGACTTGTCCGTGACTACGCAGGTTGTGGGAGACATAATCCAACTCTAGATTCAATGCCCATAACGACCAGAACCTCCAGCTATCCACGCAGGCTTATGACGTTTTAATTAAAACCTTTATTACGCATGACAGTCAGTTATTTTTCAGTTGTAGTTGTACGCATTAGGCTATCCTTCAGATGCCTATAAAAACTTGCGTCTGCGTACGCTTATTTAACTTTTATTATTGCTGTGTTTTTATGAACTGGTTATAATTTTAGTGCATTTCAAGACTCTGTTTTAATAGTGTTGTTCTAGCACTCTGGACTGTGATTTTCTACATATGGAGTAACAGAAGCAGTGTTGTTCTGAATTTTTCAATACCTTGAGTCTTCTTTGGGTTATATGAATGGAGGGCCCCTGTTCATGTTAGCCTTGTAAAGTATTTTATGTTCAGCATTTCCTTATTTTCATTTAGCATTTCTTTTTCTTGATACATGTACAGCGTAATTCACCTTTATGTTATTTCATTTCCAGCCTTTATTTTAAGCTGATCAGCATTGTTCTTTTGCAGGTTTTTAACCCGGGATTGATTGTGTGTTATGTATTTGCTTTATATCTAGTGGTAGTTTCAGTTGACAGATTCAAAGTTGTTGCCTTTACTTTATTTTCTTAGCTGATTTTTAGCTTTATTTCTCAAATCTGCCTGCTAACATATGAATGGTCTCTTTATTATAAATTGTTTATCTTTTTGAGATCAGAATACTAATAACTTGCAGCTGACTTTGGGTACTTTTTAGACTACTCTTTAACTACTTTCTAATCGTGTTTTACACAATACTATGTGTTAGAGGCAGAGAGTTAGAAAGAGCAAAACATTATAACTAGTCTTTAAAGTAGACTTTTCTCATTTTTATCATTTCCTAGACTTATCTTTAGCTACTTCCTAATCGTGTCTTACACAGTACTATGTGTTAGAGGCAGAGAGTTAGGAAGAGATAAACATTATCATTGGTCTTTTAAGTGATTTTCTTACTTTTTATTTGCAGCAGCATGAATGGTGTCTAATACCATTAGAAAGTGGTTCTTTGCTTTCAGTTCATTTTAATTCATTTATTTCCTTCAAGTTTTCCTTTTCAGCAAGTAGTTAGAAACCACTAATCACACACCCTCACTCATCTAGAATTCACCTTACACACACCATCACTCATTTGTTTATAAATACATCACTCCATCTTAGGAAGATAAATTAACCACAAACAAACACCCCAAACGACAAAAGAAAGCTTTAAGAGGTTGCTTAAGTACATATAGTACACCTTCACTTCATCAGCTTACGAGCCCCGGGTTGACAATTAATGACATCAATTTAGGAACACTAAATTGACTAAACAAGGGCTGTTGTTCCATTAAAGTTAAGACGATGCTATTTAGATTTAGAAATGGATGGATTTTCGCTACAGTAATCACAATGACAAATGGCTTGTCGCTAATCACAATGTCAAATTTGCCCTGCGATAACCAGCTCCTTCATAATTAATTTGTTAATTGAATGGCACTAAGAATTTGGGTTCTTGTGTATTGGTAAGGAAAACATTGTCCGCTCACTGTTAATCTGATTTTGATTTTCAATTTATTACAGTGTAGTGAAAGGCCTTAGCATTAAGGCATACATATTTTACCCCTATTGTTTTATTCCATTGCATTGAGAGGCTTTGGTATGAAGGCATACATACCCAATATTCCATTGCATTGAGAGGCTTTGGTATGAAGGCATACATACCCTTCTCCTTTTGTACGGAAACACATGCCTTTAAAAATATAAAATTAATAAAATTTATTAAACACTGCTTGTAACTATTAGGCCCACTCAATTTGTATAGTAATGTAAAGTGAGAAATGTAAGTTTAAAAATATAAAATTAATAAAATTTATTAAAAAAAAATAATTAAATTAGATACCATTTTGGGATTCAACTAGGTTAAGTAACTTATTTTTGTATGACCATTTCCATGAGAGGTAGTTGTAAGTGACTAATTTCACATTATTTTTGAATAGTTCACTTAGCACTCATTGCATCAGGATGCAATGAGTAAAAAATCACGTGAAATGAATGACTTACTTAACATAGTTGAATCCCAAAATGATAATGCACTATGAAACCCCTCAATACAACAATTTGTTAAATTAATTAAAAAAAGTAATGTAATTTAAAAATATATAAAATTAATAAAAAAGAATATAGTTTTTAATAGTTTTGTGGAGGTAAAGAAATATGTTGTGTCCAATATCCATCCAAAGGTATCTAGCAAGAGTTAAAAGTCTGCAGTGTTACACTACTAGCTTGTAATTCTAAGTGGCTTGATTTTTATTAATTAATAATAAT
This sequence comes from Pinus taeda, assembly GCA_000404065.3. Taxonomy (NCBI): domain Eukaryota; kingdom Viridiplantae; phylum Streptophyta; class Pinopsida; order Pinales; family Pinaceae; genus Pinus; species Pinus taeda. The sequence continues at coordinate 137,739 of APFE031618082.1, read as the reverse complement.
GAGTCAATCTACATTTAAACGTAACAGCCAATGATGATTGTCTTAATTAGTTGAACAACTATTTTCCTACTGTGTATATAATATATATATAATATATATATATATAATATATATATATTATATATATTCAAATTTAAAAAAATAATTGTTCTTAATAAAAAGTTAATAAAAAAAATTAGCTTTATTGAGATGAATTGAACAAAACAATTCAAACTTTTCATTAAAAAATTTAGACTTATAATTCTTAAAACAATCTACTAGATTTTAGGTTAACTAATTAAAAGTGCACCAAAATTAGCTTTTTTTAATAGGATGGCTCACGTGAGATCAAATAGTGAGAGGCTCGACCCTCTATGGAAATCAAGAATGAGCCTCTAGGAGAACCTCCTCATCGAAGGAGAATTTATTGAATCATGGAGAGTCTCTTCAAGCTTTGAAATTTTCCAACTTTTCTTATTCATGCTTTGAAATTTTCCAACTTTTCTTTTTCACCTTGAGGACAATAATCTAGCCATAAATTTTCCAACTTTTCTTTTTCACCTTGAGGACAATGAAATCTAGCCATAAAATCTCAAGGGGATCAAAAACTCTATGTTTGGATACTTAACTCTTTGAAATCAAGCTTTGAAATTTTCCAACTTATCTCTTTTTTACCTTGACGACAATCAAATCTAACCATAAAATCACAAAGGGAGAATTAGGTATGAGAGAAAGGGATAGAGACGAAGTAAGAGAGAGCTTACTTGAGAGAGAGGAAGAGATATGGTGGGAGAGAGGGCGCGAGAGGGAGAGATAGAGAGATAGAGTTGGAGGGGGAGAGTGGGAGGGAAAAATAAAAACATAGAGTGTGAGAAGTCGAGAGAGAGAGGGATTGATGAGGGAGAGATAGATAGAGAGAGTGTGTATGTTTTGGGGTTAGATAAAGGGAAAAAGGAGATATGGAGAGAATGGGGAAGAGAAGGAGAGAGGAGAGAGGAAGGGATATAAGAATATTAGTATAAAGGGAAACAACATAAAATCCATTGACGTCATAAACTGAGTAACTAATAATGACATGGCCAAATTGTTTGGTCTTTCTCTTACCTTTGCATTCTTCAATTTTGAGGGTGATTTCTATGAGCAAACTTGTGGGGTAGCGATGGCTTCTCCTCTTTCCCCTATAGTTGCAAACTTTTTCATGGAAGATATCGGTACCAAAGCTTTGGCCTCTGCTTAATTCTGCCCTAAGTGATGGAAGAGATTTGTGGATGATACTTGTGTTGTTTGGCCCCATGGTAGTGAGAAATTATATTTATTTCTAAACCATATTAATTACCAATCACACCATAAAATTCATGATGGAGGTCGAGGTAAATGGGTTCCTTCCTTTCCTTGATATTCTCCTATCTATAATGGTTGATGGTTCTGCTTCTCACCAAGTTTATCGCAAAAAACCCACATGGAAATCCTCCATTCCAACGATAGATCATAACCACATAACCACATTCATATAAAATGTATGCCAAAACTAGCAAGGAAACTATACATGAAGCTCGATATGTGCAAAGAAAACTTTCTATAGTTGCTAATATCACTACCCCATGTGCTTTCTTTCTTTTGTTTGTCTTCTTTCTCTAAGTCGAATGTATGCTATAGTGCTCCAAGCATGCTCTAAGAATGCTCCAAGATTTTGCTAAGTGTGCAAGAGTATGCGAGAGAGATGCTAGAGAGAGAGTTCCAAGATAACATTGAAAAACGTCTGTGAACTCGTCGTCATAAGCATTTTTATGATTTATTCCTCTATTTCCTTGAATTTCCTTCACATTGAATTATGTGACTTGTCATCTCCTTTTTCTCCTATTTTCCTTTCTTTTCATAAATAAAATGCCAATTAATGTCTCTTTTCCTTTTCCTGTTAGCTCTGTTATGCAGCGCTTACTTTCTAATGTCAGAAAAAGGCTTGGTCTATTTGGTGGCATTTACAAAGGAGCGCAGAATGGTTACTTTGTCCTTTTCCCTCCACCCCGTTTATTCCCATCCATCTCGGTTTCCATATTTTCCTTCCTAAACCCGATAAAATAGTCCGTTTGGCCTGAAGCCCTCAGCGCAGAACCACAAACCCACCATAGAACCTCACCAATATGACCTCATGCACTCATAAACCCCTCACTAAATCCCTGCCATTAATCAGTCCCCACCAATCCAATGGCTCTCATCGAGCCTGATAAAGTGATCTGATCGATCAGTTCCCATCATCCAATCATCTCCATAAAGATCAGGCAGAATTCGTGCTCATCGTGCCAACAACTTGAACGAATGATAGCGCGTGATGAGAGTGGTTTTTCTCTCTCATCTATTGCTACGTGTCGATCTCTGAATGGAATCGTGCGACTTCGGGCGTTTATCGCTTAATGGCAGAAAGCAGTGCTATGAATACGATTATTGCATGACCAAACCACTCCCACCCATTAAATGATCGTGCAACTCCATAGCCCAATCACCGTCCGATCAGTCTGCTGAAGATCTGATGGTCGTGATTCACGTTGCTCTCACCTCGACCGATAGCCTCCGTCATCTCCACCGTTCACTTTCTCGATCCGACGGTCACCCTTCCCTCTCATCGTGACTTTCTTTTTGCCATGAAATGCGCATCCTTGACCACTCTGTTGCCCAAAGAAGGAAATTACCAGCTTACTAGTACTAGTCACAGTGAGTCCCCAACAACCATATTTAACAGACAACATGGCCAAAGGGGAAAAGGATGAAGCACAACCCAGTAGCTAAATTTATCAGTTATGAAACTCCACGGGTACGAGCATTCCAACAGCCTAAAAGGACATCACAACACATGAACAGATCGGATTCATCCACTCAAGCAAGAAAACACATTGAGAGACTCCATCACGTAGTTAAATGTAGTTGGTGGTCAATTATGACCCCTCCATACCTAAATGGCCAAGTGCGCTTGTAATTTAAAATCTATAAATACCAGAAGCGAGATGTAATCAGTGTTGGCATTTGATGTAAGATTCAACCTCTGGAGACTATAGATATTTTGTCACTTGCAGCGTCTCGTCTTCATTTTCACCTAATACAAGCTTCCTTTGCTATTAACTGCTCACTTTCCATTTTCCTTTGTTCTAAGCTTGTACGTGATATGTTGTGTTCTTGATCTTTTGAGGTTTAGCACTAAATAATTTTCATCTTATCTCTGTGTTGATTGTTGAATGTATCACTGAATAGGTTACTCATGTTTCTTTCTATCTGATGCGAGAGAGTTGTCATCCTGTTTGTGCATTAGTAGAATAGATTTACATGTTTCTTACTAGTTGCAGCCGGCTATCATATGGTCTTGTGCATTTGCTAGTGTGGTTAGAATTCTCCATATTCACCCAATATCTAAACTGTGAGCATTGGTGGTCTAAAGCCTTGTAGTCTCAGGGTGTTCACACATGTATGGAATGAAACAAAGTAGAAGTGGTTATCTAGCTTGAACAAACCATCATTCCTTCCACTAAACCTACAGCAATACTTGAATTTATATGTTACCAAGCATCTTTGAGCTAGAACCTAGGAGAGTTTCTTGGAATCCTAACATTTCCCATTCCTTTGTCAGTTTCCCTTAGACATAAAAAACCAAACTAACACCCACTAGGATGTCTTTCCCAACATTCAACATGGAATACATGTCCCCTTACTTTGGTCTTATTTTTTTTTACCATGGTAAATGAAAACGTCCATAGAGAATAATATCTATAGATATAATATATATTAATATATATAATATATATATATATATATATAATTACATTTTTCACTTGACATATATCAAAATGTTAAAATACATTCCTCTTTTGTTTCTACTATAACTTTTTGGGTCCTTAACCATATGAAAAAAAACAATATAGAGTGCATTGGAGGACATTAAGGCATATATTTTAAGAAAATGAAGGAATTTTTTACAATGGTAAGACCCTTATAGGTTTCACTAACGAAAGGAATTTTAATATAAAGGATATAATAACTTTCATAATTTAAAAATATACATAAAATTAGGATTATAAATTTTGGAAAAATAGTGAAGAATAACAATCTATTCTTTACAACATAATGGAAACATATGCATTATATTTTACATTAAAAATATCATATCAATGCCAAGAAGACTTAAAATTCACATAGGTAAACAAGATTTCTATAAATAAAGTTATATATTTGAAAATAAAACTAATTTTACTATGTTTCATCTTTTCACACCATATTCCAATTCATTATCTATGTACATCTAATTATCCCTCCAAGTTGACATATTTGTTTTTTCTATGTTTGCATTGCCACCAATGCATGATGAGAGACTATTATTAGCTTGTGCCCACCCATTTCCTAATGAAATATGAGGGAGTTAACTTTGTCCTATGAAAAGGTGTTAATGCTATACCTTATTTCAACCCCAAACAATTATGTTATGCTTATACAAGATTAACGCTTTTGATTTTGATATAGTTGGACCAATTCCTTTTCTAAACCTAATCATCACCAAGGATAAAAGAGCATTTTTCACGGGGTTGCTTCATTGATAATATGAATTATTATTTATAAAAGTGTGGATTTATATAATATGTGTGTGTGAGTTATAGGTATGGTTGTAAATAGACTGATTTATTAATGCTCCAGCTAAAGTCCATCTTTCCCTGTATATTGTGTTTTCCTATGCGATTGGCTCCCTACTTTTCTCATGTAGCTTTCTTTGTAAGTTTAACATGGTTGAATGGGAAGAGAGAAGGAGGAACACTCAATTATAACATTTTCGAGTAGATAAATGTGTGGGCTTAGTTGGAATATAGAAATTAAATCATTGATGTGATTTTCTAACAAAAAAATTGTATTTTGGGGATGGGTTCATTGGTCCAACTATAAGTGAGCATGTGATAATATTTAAGATAGGATCGACATGATTTATTCCTACAAGTATGTTATATGTTTTTCCTAATCAAGCGTATGATGTGAAAGCGTGATATTATGTATTATAGATTGTATGAATTTCCCTTTTACTTCCACTATGAATCTTGGGGATGTTATGCCCTATCACACTACACTCCCGTTTAAATTCAACCTTTTCCATATTAAGTTTGATAATAGTTGTGCTATGGTTTCTATTGTGTGGCATTTGAACATGAGAATTTAGATCAATATTGGTTGGATACTATGGTAAGAATAGTCCATTATGAAATTTTCCAAATAAAAAGCGCTGGAGTGCTCTAGAACATGAAAAAGAGACAATTAGGAGAGCAAAATTTTGGTTGAAATGCGCACACTCATTAAAAATATGTTCATAATGTTATGTCATAGTAACAAGAATTCTATAGTAAGAAGAAACTAAGGATGACCAAAAATTTTGATGGATGGAGGAATATCCTGCACATCGAGCTATTATTTAGGCATATTATGGTGAGTTAGATCAGATGACGAAGCAATGAATTTCTCCCTTGGTGACATTAACTACATGAATCCTTCCAAAATAATCAAGGCACTAAGTATGTTTGACAATGTTCTAGTGTAATGTTATATGTATATTAGGAAGACATATATGTTGCATTTTGAAAAATATATTTTTAAACTAGCCTTCTAAAGTAAAATTATAGATTCCTAGGAAGTGTGTGATAAGGTTGTCTTACCCAAGTTGTGGAGCATGTTTACTAGTGCTTATAATTAAAAAAAAAATTTAAATAAAATTAAAATGGAAAAGAAGCATTGATGGTATTCTTTATGAGTTGATCAAAGAGACATGGAACCTTCTTGTCAAAGTCATAATATTGAGGATTGAATGAGTCTCAACATTAATAGTCCAAACACAACACCGTCATTTTGTTCAACAAAAGTTCATTTATTACATTATATTGATGTATAGGGAGAGCATTGTGTCCTAAATATCCATGATAATATTTTTTTTATAAGAATTGATTATGAAAATTCCTATAATAGGGTTGGTTGTTCTTTCATCATAGATATATTTTCTTAAATGGGATCTGCGTCGGGTTATTTGTCCATGGTGAAGATTCTATTTTCTAACACTTTAGCCATTATTCATATCAATTGTATTTTATTAAATAGAAATGTTTTAAAAATATCTAATGCAAGGGTTTCCATGTTGTATACCTTTACACAACAAATTTTGTACACACTAGCTGAAATGCTCTAGATATATGCATAAATTATTCACCATTGTATCATTGTACAGACACTAATATGGGAGTTGTAATAAAATGGGTCACTTCCTATACTAATCAATTCATTCTATTGCCAATACAATGAAATTATGTTTGCTGATTTCAACACCAAATACATAGAGATTTCTTCCTCCATCTTCTACGAAAAATTAGCACATTCCAACCCTTGGGTGTGAGGGTACTTCCATCATTTTTCTATTGTCGTATATTTTGGTTTATTATTATCTATTATTATTGTAGTTCCATTCATTATATTGGAACTATTCAATCCACTACCATTATGTTTTACCTATCAATGCTTTACATCATCTTATTGTTGTTAGTATAGCTCAAGACCAAGCTAGAGGCATCTCTTTTCCCATAAGTTAAGGTTGTGAAAAAAACAACATTACTGATTATACTCTCCTCTATAATTCTGCATACAAACAAATTAGCAGATGGAACTCGATTGTTTAATTGTTTCTTGCGGTATAATTGGGGCTATGGTTAATGATCTAAATTCACTTTCCAGTCAATTGATATCGAAGACAAACTAGATTAAATGAGACGTGCTTAGCAATGTATGAGGGAGGGTGATATTGTTCACTACCTAGGGGTTCCCCTTGACATTAAAGTTTCCCTCTCCATTGTAAGGTGTACTCATGTTTGTCGAAACTTCAATATAAGATTTTGTAACAAGTTATCATTTTTCAACAAACTTAAAACAACCCTCGATATATTCTACATTTTACATGTTAACCATAAATATTGTGTCTTTTTGTTATTTTTATTTCTACTAAATTTAATTTTGTAAAAAGAATCTTAAAATGTTTTATATATAATATTAATAATAATATCCATTTTTAAGGGCACGGCCAAGCCAGGCACCAAATTGATGTATGAGACCTCCTTGTTTGTGGGACAAGGGACGCACCTCCGTGCAATGATTTCACTGCTAAGTCTCTGAAGGCATACATACTCTACCCCCCTCTGGTTTTGAACCTGTGACCTCTGAGGAGGAAACACATGCTCTTAACCATTAGGCCCACTCAAGCTATATAATTTATGATATCATAAAGTAAGAATGAAATAGGAAAAACTACTTCCTAATAATGATAATAATAAAGAGATATAAATTTATTTGAACTTTATTTTGTTGAACATATATAAATTTGCGTGTATATCATATTTGGGCTATTGGGAGAACACATGATAATTTAGTTACTAAATTAATAATGGAGATAATCATCACTATTGCTATCTGGAAAACCATGCCACTTGGAATTATCTATTGTTAATCTATAAAGAGGAAAGTTTTCACGCTTGGGAGATGCTTTTAACTCTTGGATTGTTAATCCATACAAAAAAGACCAACTCTTAACCAAGTAAAAAAATTTAAGTCATACTCCAAAACCAATGTAAATTATAAGTTTATGTTTTAAATATTTTTCTTTTGTTTAATTACTAACTATATTATAAATTAAAATGATCCATATTATCATTAAACATTTTTATTATAAAACACTTTATTAATTAATCTATTTTTTACTAAATTAGTGAAGTGAATTAATAGAGGATGACCTTGACTTTTTTTGGATGATGTTTTAAATTAAGAAAAAAAATTGTTAGTATTAGTTCAATTATGATTTTTGCAAAAAAATATACTTGATAAAAATACAAAAAAATAATAAAATTGTTTTTTGACGAAGTTTTAAGATTTTTTCCTGTGAAAAGAAACTCGTATTCTCATTATAAGTAAATAAATACATTCTGTAAATACACAATTTTCATGTACATTCTGTGTGGATCTACCTACTAAGAAAACATATTCGTGTTTCAAACAGTGACTGTATGATGCCCAAATAATAGTCAATGATAATAATCATACAAATGGGTTGTTGAAGGGAGTGACAAGGGAGAGATAGAGAGAGTGTGTATGTTTTTGGGTGAGATAAAGAGACAAAGGAGAGATGGAAACAATGGGGAAGAAAAGGAGAGAGGAGAGATGGATTGATATAGGAATATTAGTATAAGGGGAAACAATGTAAAATCCATCGAGTTCATAAACCGAGTCACTAATAATGACATGGCCAAATTGTTTGGTCTTTGTCTTAACTCTACATTCCTCAGTTTTGAGGGTGATTTCTATGAACAAACTTGTGGGGTAGCGATGAGTTATCCTCTTTCCCCTATAGTTGCAAATTTATTCATGGAAGATTTTGGGACCAAAGCTTTGGCCTCTACTTAATTCTTCCCTAAGTGATGGAAGATATTTGTGGACGATACTTGTGTTGTTTGGCCCCATGGTCATGAGAAACTAGATTTATTTCTAAACCATACTAATTACCAATCAGACTACATCAAATTCATGATGGAGGTCGAGGTAAATGGGTGTCTTCCTTTCCTTGATATTCTCCTATCTATAATGGTTGATGGTTCTACTTCTCACCAAGTTTATCACAAAAAGGCTCACATGGAACAACAACTTCATGCCAATTCTCATCACTTTCCAACACATAAATTCGGAGTTCTCAACACTCTTGCCACTCATGCCGTGAGGATTTTGAATAAGGATCACCTAGAAGAATAAAAGTCTCATCTTTTGAAACTTTTTGAAAATAATGGCTATAGCAAGCATCAAGGCATTAGGGATTTTCAAAGAGCTAGTAAAGAATCCAGGGTTAAACTTGCCCGTGATGATGTTATCTCCAATGTGCAACTTCCGTTTATAGATTGGACCACTAATAGGGTTTCTCATATTATTAAAAATAATAAAGTTTTTTGTACCTTCAAGCCCCTTAATACCATTATAAATTCCCTTAGATTTGTTAAAAACCTTGTGAATCCTAAAGACTTGAAAGGGGTCTACTCTATCCCCCGATCCTGTTGCATTCCCTACATTGGGGAAATTGGTCACTCTATTAGCCCACTAATAGGGTTTCTCATATTATTAAAAATAATAAAGTTTTTTGTACCTTCAAGCCCCTTAATACCATCATAAATTCCCTTAGATTTGTTAAAGACCCCGTGAATCCTAAAGACTTGAAAGGGGTCTACTTTATCCCCTGATCATGTTGGATTCCCTACATTGGGGAAATTGGTCACTCTATTAGCCAAAGAATGCTAAAGACTTGAAAGGGCATACATACTCTACCCCCCTCTAGTTTTGAACTTGTGACCTCTTAGGAGGAAGCACATGCTCTTAACCATTAGGCCCACTCAAGCTATATAATTTATGATATCATAAAGTAAAAATGAAATAGGAAAAACTACTTCTTAATAATGATAATAATAAAGAGATATAAATTTATTTGAACTTTATTTTGTTGAACATATATAAATTTGTGTGTATATCATATTTGGGCTATTGGGAAAACACATGATAATTTAGTTACTAAATTAATAGTGGAGATAATCATCACTATTACTATCTGGAAAACCATGCCACTTGGAATTATCTATTATTAGTCTATAAAGAGGAAAGTGTTCACGCTTGGGAGATGCTTTTAACTCTTGGATTGTTAATCCATACAAAAAAGACCAACTCTTAACCAAGTAAAAAAATTTAAGTCATACTCCAAAACCAATGAAATTATAAATTTATGTTTTAAATATTTTTCTTTTATTAATTTTTAAATACATTATAATTAAAATGTCCTTTATCATTAAACATTTTATTTTTAAAACACTTTATTAATTATCTATTTTTTACTAAATAGTGAAGTGGGTTAATAAGGATAGCCTTAACTTTTTTGGATGATGTTTTTAAATTCAGAAAAAGAAAAAAAAAAAAAAAAAAATAATAAATAATAATAAATAATTAAAATAAATAAAAATAACATAAAATAAAATAAATAATTTGTTAGTATTTTTTTTTATTTTGTAGGCAAAGGTGGTGCTTCTCTATTTTCTATTAATATATCAGAAAAGGTACATCAAAATTAGTGGACCTGCTACCCGCCCACTAGGGGGAAACTGGGCATAGGAGCCACCTAAAGTTTTTAACCCCATACCAGTAAAAATAGTCACGAAGTCTCTTTTTCCTAGCTAAATAGACATTGCAGTCCTTTCCAGGTCTACTGCTGGAGATGTACATGAAGAAACTATCCATTGTCAAAAGACGAAAGCTGCCTAAAGTATCTAAAAACCGCAAAATCGACATCAAGAAGGCAAGGACCAAAGTTACTCAACAGCATTCGCCAAGATTGGAGAGTCCTCCCTGGAGCTCCTCTGCTGGCTGGCCTTAAGCATATGCTGAATCTCTTCCAGCTGGTTCCCTTGCATTTCCATAGATATTTGCAGGATCCGAAGATCGCGACGTAAATTCGGTATACCCTGAGTCATTTCCGCCATTTCAGATGCCACCTGCTCTAAAGCTTTGTCCAGCAACCTTTTCATCACCCAGTACATATGAAGGGACTACTTGAACAAAGACATCCTCCCTCTAGTGTTGCCAGGATCATGAACCAGCAACTCCCAATCTTCCATTTCCGACTCCGATTGGGCCTGTGTCGCCTCATCCTCCATATTCTGGATAATGTGTCTGATCTTCGGGTTGGTATTCTGCATATAGGCACGTTCAGCACGCTGGATTTTGTGTTCCACGGTTCGTCTGGCCTTTCTGCCAGGATGACGCCTAGGTTCTGGGATGTCTTTCTTGCTGCCCCGAGCATTACATGCACTGCTACCCAAACCGCAGCTGGGAGCAGGCTCATGGTCGTCAAGATTGAACCGCCTACGGCGACCTTGCGAGGGAACTTTGCGACCACGCCGGTTCCTGTGACTGACCCCCATTGCATACTGCTCCCACTCATCGGCGTTCATACTCGGGCTGCTGCTATCTCCTTCGACAGAAGTGTCTGGGACCTCCAAGATAGCGTCCGGGACCTCCTCCTTCGCAATTCCCTTATCTTTCGTAGCGACCACCCTGGACCGCGCAGCTTCCTCCTCCTTAGCAAGCCTATCTTTCTTTCTCGTTTCCATCCTGTCTCTCACCAGATACCGACTGAGATACTTGCAGGGGAACTTCAGAGAACCAGGGGCGTCTTTCGCATTAACACTGCTAATTGAAAGACTCTGAGGGTGGGGGCAGGGAAAACGGGTTTTTAAAGAAACCCAGCACCGGTACCATCTATCCAACCCTCTGTCCAAATCTTGCCAGTTGTTCCCGAAAGCATGGCAGCTCCTATCCACTGTCCTTTTAGACTTATTGCTAATTACATTCTCTGACATGTACTCGCCATTGCCTTGCCAGATCAGATCTGCCATTGGGTTGAGGTAAGGCAGGGAATTCTCCTCAGATCTCGAGCCGTCTTGTTGAGATCTCCCACGTCTTTTGCCAATCGCATCACCCTGATCTTTCCAACGATCCTTAACCATCTGTCCTAGCTTCTGTCCTTCCCCAGGGCTCCGCACGAGCGGTATCATTCTCCCAGAATTCTTGATCATTATAAACCTTCATGAAAAGGACTCGCCATGTCCCTCCGACGCTCCAAATCATCACGCTCCACTCCTCTATCTGTAGCGTGGTCATGATCCTCTTTGATGATGGTTGCCAGGTCAGACCACTCCTGATGCCCGCTAACTGCCCTCCATTGGGTATCCACCGAGCTGTCGTGGCCTCTGCATCCCCAATTCGCCAGGTAGTCTGCGGCCTGGTTCCCTTTCCGCCTCACATGGCTGATCACTGTATACTCTATGCGAGGTAAGAGATCAGCTATTTCCTGGACTATCCCTACTGAATGCCAACTGCTCGAAACTTTTTCCCAATTCCTGCCATTACAGAGCTTTTTCAACATTTCTACCGCTATTTGAGAGTCCCCCGTGATTTCGAGGTTGGAGTAACCGTTTCTGACCGCAATTTGTAATCCTTGGTGCAGAGCCCAAAATTCTGCTTCATTATTAGTCATTTCCCCCCCCCATTCAGCAAAAATCCATCTCAAAATTTGTTAGTATTAGTTCTATGACTTTTTGTAAAAAAAATATACTCGATAAAAATAAAAATGTTTTTTGGACCAAGTTTTACGTTTTTTTCCTGTGAAAAGAAACTCCTATTCTCATTATAAGTAAAGAAATACATTATGTAAATAAACAATTTTCATCTACATTCTGTGTGGATCTATCTACCAAGAAAACATATTCGTGTTTTAAACAATGACTGTATGATGCCCAAATAATAGTCAATGATATAATCATACAAATTGGTTGTGAGTAGCAATATATAGATTGCTACTCAACAACCATATATATATATAATATATATATATATATATATAGAGAGAGAGAGAGAGAGAGAGAGAGAGAGAGAGAGAGAGAGACCGTTTCCTACCTGTGTAAACATGGATACATGTGAAAGTTTGTAAAAAATATATATTATATATTGAATGTCCTCCACAATATCAACAAGTAATATATTCCTAGGAAATTCAATCTTGTTTAGCCATTTAACATCAACCAAAGACCCCCCAAAGTACTGAAGATGTCAAAATCCCTTTTCAACATAAAAAATGATAAGAGCACGACAAGCATGAACCTCAACTCAATTGTTTAACCCCCGACCCAAACCCATTTTAACATCAAAAATATGATTTTCGTTTAGGTGAGTAAAAAAAACCCACCGTAGGTGGGTTTATTTTCTTGAGATGCATCGCTGAAAAATCCCCATGGCCTCGATGGATTAGGATCTTAAATGAAAATAGGCCTATTGAGTTGGGAGAACCATGCCTTCGAAAAATGTGAAAGAATTGCCAAACCCTCAACTGAATTGTTTTCCTAGATATCAAGGAGAGTCTGAGAAAATCACCTTATTTCATGCTATCGAAATACCTCAAAGATCCCATGCACCTTTCCAGCCCTGTCTCCACAAGGTAGTGCGGGCAGGGGCATCAGTATGTGTCAGGCGTGTAATGCTATGGTCCCTCATAAAATAAATAAGAGGTTGAGGGAGAACGCGTTCCTCAAGAAGTCCAAGCCACATAGCATAACCAATGCGTAAACTATTGCCATTACCAACTCGCCACGCAAAACCAAAAGCCACCAAATCGAAGTAGTGACGGAGAATTGCATGTGAGATCACCAATATATTATGTCTTAGCTTGATAAGATAGCACTCCCAGTCCTCTAAAGACAATGTAGCAACATATTTTTGAATAATCACCTTTGTCTATAAACTCTATGTGAATTGAAATCTACATGTACTTTTTGCAACAGAGGATTTTGAGAATAAGAAAATATTTTTGGGGCTCCATCCGCCAAGGTGCTTCGGAATAACCAACCTGCTCCAATGAACCCAACGAAAGACAAAATGTTCCATGGATCTTACTCACAGAAATTTGAAAAACAACCTCTCGATTTTCTCAAAGGTACCCGTAGAAATCTAAGTTAAGGGCATGCAATAAACTCATATTGCTTCCATTACCATTTTAACCAGTACCTATCTTTCTACCCTAGACAAAAACCGAAAACACCAAACATTTAAACTTTTCTCAAACTTAACCAATAGCCAATGCTAGTTAACTTTAAGTGGAAACTGATATAGTTGAACCCAATATCAAGGTCCAATATTTCATAAGGGAAAATGGATAGCATATAGACAATCTCTTGCTCCTAAAAATTTTGTACAGTAATAGAGGACTTCCTGACATTGATCACCGTCCTCGTCGCAACAACAAATAATCTCATAATCTCAGCCAATATAATTATATCACAACCCAATCCATTGCAAGAAAAAGGGATGTCATCTACTAAAATAAGGTGTGTGATGGAAAAGAGTTGAGCAGTGACCACACCCTGAAATTCCCTTCGATGAGACACATCTTCGATCATAAGAGTAAGACCCTTGGAAACAACAATAAATAAAATGGGGGATAAATGGCATCCCTAATGAAGACCATGTTGTCCTTGAAAAAAATGAGAGGTAGAGCCATTGATCTGGATTGCAAAGGAGACAGAGGTTAATAACCCCATAATCCAATTTATGAAATGAATATCAAAGCCCACCTACGTAAGAAGGCGAATAAAGGACCGACCGACTCTCTCATATGCTTTAGAAAAATCAATCTTGAAAACTACACCCTTCAATTTCAACAACTTTATACTATGTAATCCCTCCCTCGCCACTCCAATGGCCTCATGAATTTGACACCCTTCCAAGAGCCCGAATTGTTCTTGATATATAACCTTCAAGAGGATAGGCTTGATCCTTCAGTTAATGACCTTTGAGATGAATTTATAAACACAACTTTAGAAAGGGATATGGGCTCCAAATCCTCAAAAGATGAAACGTTTTCATCCTTTGGTATGAGGGCAATAAAAGTTGAGTTAAAAGTGGAGAGGATCTTCCCATCTTGGCGAGTCTCATTCACAGCCACGAGAAGGTCAGACACAAAAAAATCAAAGAAACAAGTAAATAATTAAAATCCCAGCCATCCGAACCTGAACTCTTGCCTTTCTGAAAGCTAGAAAGGATCACTTTAAGCTCAACTTCTGATACATACCCCATCAGGTCCTAGTTTTCAGCACCGTCCACAAAGCTCAGAAAGAATTGTGCCACACTAATAATGTCAACAATGTTAATCCCTTGGGTTTCTTGAAAGTTACCCCTGAAGTGATTCACCCCCATATTAGTAAGCCCATGAAAATTTGATACCTCGCACCCCTCCTCATCCAACATCCCCCCGATAGTGCTTTGTAATTTCCTACCTTTAGCATGGCATGGAAAAATTTTGTGTTTTCATTGCCATTGTCCAACCAAATGACCCTACATTTGAGCCTCTACGTCTCTTCCTTCTACACTAAGATGTCATTCTCCCTAGACACAATTTGGTGATAAGAATAATGAGACTCTCCTGATTTAAAACCTTCAAGCCCCAACTTAGAAAAAGCCTTGATCTTCTTTTCAACTTCGAATAGATCTTCTTCCTCCCTTCTTCTCATACACACCACCTAATCTTTAACCACACCTTTGATATGTTTAAGTTTGCGGGCAAATAGTCCTACAACGTATACACCTATACAACTATAAGGACTCGAATTGTGCTTAACCACCTTTTAGAAAGCCTCATCATTTAACCAATGAGCATTCAATTTAAAGGGAGTCTTACTTGGTCATCATATCTCTATGTCCAGGAAGAACTGATGAAGGCTAGGACAAGGCTAGAGAGTTTGGAAGCCAAATAACAGGAAAGACACCACAAAATTTCAAAGATAACATTTGCAAATTGATGTTTAATTGAAGGTAATAGAATTTTAAAAGAACAAGTAACAATGATACAAGAGGCTCTAGAGACATGAAAAAAAGAATGGCACAACATGAAGACAACGTGGCAAACCATGAAATAATCACTAACATCAAACAAGGATGTGATCATTTCTAATGCAACTTAGGTGGATACACAAGTATCTCAACAAACAAACCTTTCAAAAGAGAAGAAAAAAAACAAGAATATGAAAGATAGTCCAAATGTAATCAAAGATAGAGTTGAATACACTAATGGTTACATAAGGATAGAGGAAGAAGAAGATGCAAGTTCTCGTAGAGCCCAATAAAGAGAACACAAAGAAATAAAAGACAAGGAAATAAACTTTATTATCAGCGGAATAAAAGATTATGGGAAGAATGAAAGTACTCTCAATTTGACAAGGGAATTTCTGAAAGAGAAACTACACTGGAAAGGGAATTTTTTCCAAGCAAGGAGTGTGGTGAAGATATGTGAAGAGAGGCCTTGGCCCATAAAATTCACCATGGAAAGAATGCAATAAAAACACCATCTCTTGAGAAAAAAGAAACTCTTGAAAGGCTCAGACTTCTTCCTAAATGAAGATTTAACCAACAAACAACAAGAGGAGAGAACGGAAGAATTGGAGAAGATTAGAGCAACAAGAAATGAAGGGAAAAGGGCATTGTTGTACAATGGTAAAGCAATTATTGTAGTTTTTAGGCCTCATGGAAAAATAGGGCAACAAGTTAGTAGTAAAGAAAAAACTGAGAATTCAAGTTTAGGGAGGAAAACAACAAGATCAACATGGATGAAAATGGGTGAAGACCCAAATTTGAGTCTTATGTTCCAAACTGCGTAGCAGTCAAATCCTACCTAGGTCTACCTAAGTTTAGTTTGTTCGAATTGTAGTGGTTACCCTTAGAGGAGGGTACTTGGGTTAGGGCCTATTATAGAAGGTAGAGATATAATTTGTCTCATGGAAACTCATGAAGATGATGGTTACAAAACTCCTATGTTTGATGATTATTTGAAGGTAGCCATTTGGAACAAGGTAGTAGAGAATGGCAAAGGGTATGGGGGAATACTAGTTTTAGTGAAAGGAAAAAAGGTTGTCACATTCATTTAATTAAAGAAGTGTTGATTTGTGGTAGCATCGAATGTTATCTAGCCATGAAAATTGGTGGAGAGTCTAAGGAACATAAGATATCCAAGACCTAGAAATAGTTTGGGGAAATTCCACCTGGTTTGAGAGATACTAAAATAATTAATATTTTTAATGGAGTTCCTTAGTCTAAACTTAGGAAAGTTAAAATGTTAATGGGTATTAATATAAAACTGGGTGAGAATGTTCTAAATGACATGGATCAAGACAAATATTATCTTAGTCATTGATTAGAGACTTAATCTTAGTTGTTGAAGACTCAATAGGAAAAGTATAAGAGGAGGCTTGAGGGCCAGTTGGAGATACACCAAGATTGATCAGTAAGTTCGATTTTCTTGAGCGAGGTTTGTTGAGAAAATTCAAACAACTGATCTATTGCAATGAGGGGCAATGGGTACATAGCAGAGAGGCAGAGATAGTGCATGAGATTTAGTGCAGTGGTTGAAGAGGCTGACGCAGAGGCAACCAAAGCTACACAGAAGTAACAAGAGCCATGTAGAGGCAGCTAGAGACTACGCAGAGGTTGAGGGGCCTGCGTGGGTGACATAGAAGGCCAGAGAGCTGACGTAGAGAGGAAAAAGGCTGACGTAGAGGGTTTAGGAGCTACACTGAGGCTAGGAAGGCTGATGCAAAGCCTAGGAGAAGTGCGAGAAGGATGTTCGTGGGGTAGACTTGTTGAATATCTGTCTTTGAGAAGAGGTATTACTGGCAACTCTAGCTAACGCATAGAAAGAAGTGGAGACTGATGACGAATGTGCCATGAGTATTCATGCACCTCCAGAGAAGAGGTGGGGTGACATCGAGCTATATTCAGGAGGACTACAAAAGATGTAGGGGCAGGATCCTTGAGGTACCTAAACTCTTAGATCATATCTGGCTACAGGAGACTCGAATGGTAGTAGCAGGATGATGGATGTGTGTAGAATAAAGATGCGATGAAGTGACAAGGCAGTGCTAGAGTGCAGAGGTTTGTAGCAGTGCAGTGGGGTTTGCAGTAATTCGAGAGGTATAAAGATGTTTGCAACGGTGCGAAAGGCACAGTGGAGGTTGTAGCAGTGTGAGAAGCAAAGGTGTTTGCAGTAGTGTAGAGGTAGCAGAGGGAGCATAGGATAGTAGCAGAGGTAGCTTTAGCATCAAGGGACTTCCAAATTGACAAGGATGTTAGGACTTGGATAGATCAGTTACTTACATATCGATAACTGAGTTGCAGTGCAACAGTTAATAGTGGTAGTGCTATAGGAAGCACAATGCAACATGATGAGAGGGAGATGTGGTACATATGTAACAATGGCAGTGGCAGAGCCATGGGCAAAAGTACAAGAAGAAGATGTGCATTAGATGTTGGGTAGCATGCCAAGCATCAACGCAGGTACCGGTGCGAAAGGATCAATGTGATGCTCAATGGTGGAGCATTACTAGAGCACATTCCTCGCTAAGAGTGAGTGTTGATTTGTGGTAATATCATATGTGCTCTTGCCATGAAAATTGGTGGAGAGGCTAAGGCACATAAGATCTCCAGGACCCGGAAATGATTTGTGTAATTTCAACCCAGTTGGCGAGATATTAAAATAATTAATATTTTTAATGGAGTTCCTAAGTCTAAACTTAGGAAAATTAAAATATTAATGGGTATTAATATAAAACTGGGTGAGAATGTTCTAAATGACATGGATGACGCCAAATTTAGTCTTAGCTGTTGATTAGAGACTTAATCTCAGTCGTTGAAGACTCAATAGGAAAAGTATAAGAGGAGGCTTGAGGGCCAATTGGAGATACACCAAGATTGATTATTGAGTTCGATTTTCTAGAGTGGGGTTTGCTGAGAAAATTTGAACAAGTGATCTCTTGTAGTGAGGAGAAATAAGTACATAGTACATAGGTAGAGATAGTTACTAAGGGTTAGTGCAATGGCTGAAGAGGTTGATGCATAAGCAACCAAAGCTATGCAGAGCTAGCAGGAGCCATGCAAAGGCAACTAGAGACTGCACAGAGGCTGAGGGGCTTGCTTGGGTGACACAGAAGGCCAAAGAGATGACATAAAGAGGCAGAAGGCTGATGCATAGGGTTTAGGATCTACTTTGAGGCTAGCAGGGCTGACACAAAGCCTAGGAGAACCACCAGAAGGATTTTCATAGGGCACACTTGCTGAATATATGTCTCAGAGAAGAGGTACTATTATCGTGTAACAATCTCTATTGGGTGAGTGAGTTTAGCACCCTAGATGTACTCGAAAAATTTGCATAATAATAAAATTCTTAGAACCTTTGCACCATCTTTCCCGTATTGGGTTTTTTCGGGGATGATTGTCCAAAAATAATGGTGTCACTTGTGTGTTTGTCTATTATTTCAGTTTCTGATCTGTAGATGAGATAAGGCTACATTTGTGTTTATTTTCAGTATTTATATGTACACATAACTTGTTACCGGAAAAAATAAATAGGTGAAATAAACCAGATAATGCAATATGGATTTCTAATGTGTCAGGCTTAGAAATTTCAACAAGAAGATGCAAATAAAAAATATTTATGGTTCAAAATATCAAATAATAAGAATCACATAAGAATTGGAGCATGCTATTTTGCCCCTCAAATCTAAAAAAATTACAAAAATAAGGGTCTAGACAACAAGAATTTGTACGCATCTTTAAAGAAAGATATTGCTGATTACTCTTAGCAGGGAGAAGTTCTTTTAGTGAGAGATTTAAATGCTAGAGCAACAAATCAACAAGCTAGTATTATTTGTTGCAAAGAAGATCACAATCTTATATGGCTCACTGAAGAGGAGAATCACCAATGGGTGAGATGTTCAGAAGATGACAAAGTTAGAAATAATTTTGTAGAGCAGTTGCTTACAATTTGTGGTGATTTCAACTTAATTATTTTCAATTTTTTAGATATATGGAAAATGTCTAGGAAATTCACTTGCAACACATACAATGCGACAAGTGTTGTTGACTATGCGATTTGTTCACAAATCGTGATAGAAAAATAGACGAAGTTACATAGAGTTATCATGGTTAGAATAAAGACAACATAGGAGGAAAACCCAATTCTCTCGACAATCACTATCAATGGGCAAAATTATTCTAACACAATAAAATTGTACTATCTTCAAGAAAATGCAAGAGAGATTAGTTCAGAAGGAAGAAATTAGATCCCAAAGCTTCAATAGTCATGAGCTAACAAATATAATTCAAAGTGCACTTGAGAAGTGCAAAAGAGCAAAAAATAGGAAATCAGAATCAAATTGTCTTTCTATAAATTCTTGGTTTGATGAGGAATGAAAAATGGCAAGGAGAACCTTGAAAAATACATGCAAGGAGAAGATGGATGTAAAGTTATATAAGGATATAATAAAAAGGAAAACAGAACAGTTCATGCAAACAAGGTGAGAAGAGAATATATCTAGAAAGAATAGCCCAAAGATTTTCTAGCAGGAACTTCAACAAAGGAAGAAGAAAATCAAAAACAATATGACTGCCAATCAATTGTTTGAATATGCAAGACAACTGTATGAAAAATAATTATAGGTTGAGCCCACCCCCGCCCGCACAAAGATCAATAGAAATACAAAGATGTTCACATTACACGAGGTGAAGATTGGAATTAAGACACTAGAATGAGGAGAGGCAAAGGACTTGGTTGAACTTCAAGCAAAGTATCTAAAATGGGGAATGAACACTCTTACACTACACATCATGGAAATATTCTACAACATCACTCAATGAGGATTCCCAAGAGACTGGAAAACTACCCTAGCAATACCCCTTTTTAAAAGTGGAGACATTAATAATCCTTCCAATATAGAACCATTATGACCAATCCTAAATCAGTATGTGGGAAGAAGTAAAAAAAAGAGGGAAAAAGGACAATCGTGTTTTAAGTCAAAGCATTCTATAGTGGATCATGGTATCACGTTGAGAAAAAATATTGAAAAGGTTTGGGAGGTCAAAGAAGAAGGATTTTGTTGCTTTGTTGACTTCAAAAATGTATTTGACACAATCCCTAGAGATAATTTCTGGTGTAGAATGGAAGAACTTGAAATTCTTTTGCATTTTAGAGTCATTGCCCATAGAATTTATGAAGAGGTGAAAGTCAAAATTAGAAACTCGACAGGTGTTTTAGATGGTTTTAGAAGTGAAATTGGAGTCAAGCAAGGTTTCCCTCCATCCCCTACTCTTTTTGGTTTATATATTGAAAAACTAAAAGTGTGGCTAAATTTGCAAGGTGGGGATGGTGTTCAGTTGGGGGAGTTTGTGATAAAGATTCTTTTATATGCTAATGATATTGTATTGATCTGTAAATCGACCCATGGATTGTAGATGAACCTATATCGTTATCGGGTAAACTAATGTCTATTCAGAGCTACTAGTCCCACTAAGACAGGTAGCTATCTTAGAAACAAACAAACTAAAGTCACTTGCATTTTCCTTTATGATAGATAAATGAGAGAGAAGCAGAGAGTACCAACCTTAGTCTTTTGCTTGGCTCCTTGCTTGTTTCCTCCCTCCTTTAATAGAGCTTTGCCACTCCTTCCTCACTTGTGCCACTTCAAAGAAACACCTGTAGAGTCAAAGCAGCATAATACCATCAAAGCATAGAGATCTATAACCATAAAAAATATAGGATCAGATATATATTAACCATACAAATGCATATATCAATACAAGATTCAGAAATATACAAGAATATGGAGCGAAATTGAAATAGATTTATTGATAGAAGTAGTAGAAGGGAGGATTACAACCTAGTGGACTGACCCAGTGCCATCCTCCCAGCATGAAAGCCCTCTTCACCTCATGAAAAGCTAGATCACCCAACACTATGATGTTTCAAAGAGAAACCAACAACACTTCCTTACAAAATACAAAATTCAAGCCTCTTGGATCTTTAAGATGAGGGATCCATATCTAGATATTTGCAGGTGGGTGAGTCAACTTCTGGGATTTTGACTAGTATCATTTCTTTGATAGTTCTTGGTTCCACTTGGAGATTTCATGATCTCTTACTCATCCCTGGGCAATCAGATATATATTAACCATACAAATGCATATATCAATACAGGATTCAGAAATATACAATAATATGGAGGAAAACTCAAATAGCTTTATTGATAGAAGTAGTAGAAGAGAGGATTACAACCTAGTGGTTTGACCCAGTCCCATCCTCCCAGCATGAAAGCCCTCTTCACCTCATGAAAAGCTAGATCACCCAACACTATGATGTTTCACAGAGATACCAACAATGCTTCCTAACAAAATACAAAATTCAAGCCTCTTGGATCTCTAGGATGGGGGATCCATATATAGATATTTGCAAGTGGGTGAGTCAGCTTTTGGGATTTTGATTATAGTCATTTCTCTGATAGTTCTTGGTTCCACTTGGAGATTTCATGATTTCTTACTCATCCTTGGGCGAATTTAGAGAGGCAAGTGTCAAATGAGCAGTTTCTAGAAGATTCTCTACATTTTCACCTAGCAAACTGCCTCTGCCATTTGTCTGCTCTCTCTCATCACGCCCTACAGAATGGATTTTCAGTATGCATTGCACCCTCTATGTGTAACAGGTGAGATCCATCGCACCCTCAGCATGGAGTAGTCTGTATGGTCCAATTTTGACTAGTTTTGAGTAGTTTTTTAGGGAGAACTTCTGGGAAATGATGTAATCAGCTGACCTTAATCCTTTACGGTATAAAACAACACTTTTAGGGTTTTAGAAGCCCTTCATTTATAGACTTATGTGATTGGGGTTGCAGTGCACAAATATGTCTATAATAGTTGCCCCCCTAAAGCATGAGTTCGTAAATCTTCTGATGTCGGGTGAAATACTTTATCATGAGGATCTGAGGTTTTTCGAACTAGAAGGTGACCTGTAATAAGATACAATACAATACATTATCTTCATAATATTTTCATGATCTAGCTGAGGCAGGCATTCCCATGCTCAGCTTTATAAATTGATTTTCATGTAAATAGGGCAGACAATTGTCTGTGTGGCAGACTGATGATTCTGGTAGAGACATCATCCCTTAGCTTGGATGATTATCTGTGTAGCTATGATGTACATTTGATTTCTTTATTTTCCTGAATTTATCGCAGCTCGGATGGATGAAACTAGATCTGGGGTCTTCAAACTCATTCAATCTTTGCCCGAAGTACAAGTCGATCCATGTGAAAACATGTTCTGATGTCGAACATGAAAAGGCATCGCCTGATTACTAGCCAATGATATAAGTTGTTAATAGGCACGATAGGAATCACCGATAATGATGATGACTCTCAAGGTATTGCAGTACAATTCATGTGGTGTGAATACATGAATTGATGTTGAACACCACGTGAAATATTTTAGTCGAAGGCCATTGATGTAAACCTGTTGTCAGAAGTGAGAAACTTGCCATTGAGGCATGCAAGCTTCAAAGTACTGAAAGGGTTGTTCCTGCATAGACTTCTTGGATAATGAGCTGATGTCGACAAGAAGTGACCCATCCTAGGAGGGCCTTAATGAATCCCACATCTACGACACAAAATGGAGCAAATGATTTTGTGCAGGTGAAAACGATCTGATGATACAAGGTTCAGTGTGGAGGTCATGAAAGAATGGAGTGTGAAGGTACTACAGTGCATGAGGCATAAGATGCGTTGGTGAATTGTCTGAGCAACTTCTCTTGAACATATCGGCGACACTGAAATGGATTGGTAGCATTAACCCCAAAAATGGATGGTATGGAGGACCAATGGTGATATGACCGGTGAACGAAATAACCCAACCTAACTCAGTCATGGTGATGGAGTGAAAGTGTGATGTTCAAGAGTGACTTGCTACCAATAAAGTTCTTCAAGTTTTCTTCCCAATTTTTCCCCAGCCATTTCTTACCAGTACCTCTTTATTTTTGTCAAGCTTGAGGAGGATAACATATGCTTGTTCTATAATTTTCCCTTCGGGCAAACTTGTCGCTATGTTTTAACGAACCTAGTGATAGTGAAACTCGCTCTTACCTATAATGGACAAGTTTGTCGCTATTGTTTAATGAGTTTAACGACAAAGATAACTCTGTCCTTTTCAATTTTAGAGAGTCTGAAAAGAGATGGAGAAGAAACTCCAGTAATCCTTTTTCGTAGTATAATCCCTTAAGTCTGAAAAAGTATAAAATGATATGAAAGGGATGAATTGTCTAATCACTTTAACGAGATGAAGAAGACAAGTGCTCGATCGTTTTGTGTAATGATCCCTTAGGTCCAAAAGGATTAAAATCTAGAGGAGGGATGGCACTTCCAATGAATTTAACGAGCTGGATAGGCCAATTGCTCGGCAATATTTTTATATTTTATGAGTCTAAAAAGAGCTTAAAAGAGACTCGTCTTTGAGGAACGAGTGATATTTTCGGGTAGCGGCTGGTTCCAAGTAAGGTTTCGAACTTTTCAATCATGGAAGTGTAAATGATTTGGCTAACATAATTACTCTTCGCAACCGTTCCTCAAAAGGTAAGCAATCGAGTGGAGGTGGATGATCGGCTAAAAAGTGGAGGTGATGGTAAGAACACGACCAAGGCTCAAAAGCTGATAGTAATGTGATCACAAAGGTTATTTACTCGTAGTGGGTTCATTTTTTAATGAGCTTAAACTCTAGGGGAACATATGCTCATAACTAAATTTATTTTTTAATGAGCTTGAACTTTGCGGAAACATTACTCGTGCTAGTCGTAAAATAAGGATATCTCTCATCAATAGGTTCATTTTTTAGGGAGCTTGCCCCATGCACAACTTTGCTCCTCAGCCTTTTTTATGCAAGCTAGGAATGACCCACCTATGAGCTTAAAGGGTTGAGAACTTAAAAACTAAGAAAACAAGCCTACGAACTATGAAAATAAAAGGTTGTTTTTCACTTGCATGCAAAAGGTTTGCATGCCCCCAGGTATAAAGAGGAGTAGAGTTTCCAGGTTACCATATGGAAGTTCTTGCATTAAAGCAAGGTTGTTTCGTCCGCATTTGGCGACGAAAAACTTCCTTGGCTCTGTCCATCAAAATAGACAAAGGTGAATGGTGTCAATTCCAATTACGTAACCTTCAACGAGGAAATGATATTTCCTGACTGATCCCATTTTCCTAAATGGACGGGTGTGTCAGATTGGTCATATATCCTACAAGGAAACCTAACTTATATCGAAGGTTTTCCTGCCGAAGCAGACTAGGGTGCATGCCCCCTGGGTTTCGTCACATTCACCGAATCACTCGCGCTCATTAGGTGGATGGATTGGGGGTTGATGATACATTCCTTGTGCAAAAAAACTAGTTAGGGATGGTATTTGACTATTAGCCGTGTTTGAACCAAGAAATGAAAGATGGTCAACGAGCTGGACCATTATGCCTTCATACAGGAAGCACATCACCCTAAAGAGTGAGGAAACAATAGCTCCCATGCTATAAATGTAGTCACGTCCAAGGAGTAGATTGTAATCTAAAGGCCCTTGGACAACCATCACGTTCAGATAAATAATTTTCCTTCTCACAGTTATAGGCAAATTTCTAAGGATCCTTAACGATCGACTGGTTCCTTTGTTGAAGCTTGACAGATTTTGAATCTCAGGCAGAAGCGATGGTGAACCAAGCACTTTGCAAGCAGTTAAGGAAAGGATACTCATGGAAGCCCCTTCATCAATGATTGTACCAACCATGATCATTCTGTAAGCTTGTACTATGATTCGAAATGGTACATTAGATGGTAGCGGGGTCTCCCTAGTAGATTCCAATCGAAGGAAATGACTAGATTGCTTGGAGGAGGGACCAGATAGACAGTCGGATGAATCTCTGATGAACTTCCTTCCTGCAGTAAAGGAATGGGTAGATTTCCCCCAAGTTCATCGGATTCTATGTTAACAAAAAGAATTTGAATGATGTTGTTCTCATTCTCTTTGGTGACTGTATCATCTGAAGGTAAACCTTCTAAAGACAAGATTGGACCGACTACCATCACGACCTGTTGACTTTGGTCCTATGTGGACTCAGAGGGTTTATCTTCAATGATAGGTGCTTTGACTGATGACGACAATGTGTCAATCAGATTTTCGACTAGCGATGGACCCGGCAAGAGTTTCTTGTATCCCAGAGGAAGCCGTAGCAGTGAAGCAGGACAGTTATCCAAGAATCTTTTAGCTTCATCCAAGAAGGGACAATGGTGGAGGGCATGATTTCCTTCACATAGTATACAAGGAAATTTAGATCTTCCTTTCTATCCATTGACTTCGTTGTCACTAGTTGACGGTGTACTCTCAACATGATAATCAGAGGTTAAGGACACCATATTGTGCAAGTGGGGAGACCATTCCCTTAAGATCCATGGGATGCAAGGACAATCTCGATGATAGTGGTCTCCTCTGCAAATGACACATGGAGATTTACATTTGGATGGTGCAGTGTGTACATTTTTCTAGACTATGCATGATTGCCCCCTTTCATCGGTGGCTTCTTCTTCTTCTTCTCCTTCCCTTTCTTCTTTTTCTCAGTTACTTGGTTTTTAGTGTTACTAGCTTCACCAAGTGAAGAGGAAGAAGGAGAGGGAGAAAAAAATGAAGTAGAAGGTTGGGGGGTAACTCTAGTATCATCTGGTTGTTGATTTGATTGCTCAGGAATCATGGTGTTTTGAATGACAGAGGTAGAGAAAAGCCATACTAGTAGGCCAATTGTAAGTCTTGGAAGGGACAATGTAGCCATATGAGGTGCACCAACATCTCCCTAAGAGGAGAAGGGACTAGGATTCCCCCCAAGGCGAAATCCTTGATTGGTTGACTCCATTTTCTCAACCTAAGACCAACGAGGGAACAATGATGTTATTCCGATTAAAATAAATTTTATGACGCTTTGACAAAACTTGTTTTTTCAATTTTAAAGAGTCGAGAAAAAGCTAAAGATGACTCTAGTCACCTTCGATTTTTAGTGAGCCTGAAGTGGCAAGTGCTCACATGGACCTTTTCTTTTAAGGGGTCTGAAAAGGAATGAAAATGACTACTCTAGAAATCTAGACATAGGGATTACCAAACCAATCGAAAAACTGCAGAATACTTTTTACGTATGGTAGTCAATCTTCCCGAATGTTGTGTTTAGTGCATTGTGATCGATAGGGCGGCAGACACGGCTTCCTAAGGATAAAGGATATAGCCTATTGTGGTCTCCCAATACATACTCGACGGTATGTGGGAGCACAAGTCCGTATTGGCACTTGTCATATCAAAGAGGAGGAATCACCCAACCTACAATGAAAACGATAGTTACCACGCTTTACGACGCCAGAATATGTCTCTAGACTAGACTTCTAGATGTTGTGCGTTAGGTTCCAAAGCATTTTTATATTCATTGAAGTTTATTTTACAGTTGATCTTTCTTAAGAAGTTTTCCTTTAAGGTTCACCACATGATGTAGATATACAATTCCTAAATATGCAATCTAAGATGATAAACAGTCATTTACTTTCTTTCTGCAATGAAAATCCTAGCTACTAAGGAAAGAGAAGTAAAATCCTTTCAACATAGAGTAGAGAGCACACACTTTGATGCATTGTCCAAAATGAATTTCTGCATGTAGTCTAAATGCAAATGCACATGCATGTATTTGCTTTTCAGTTTCCTTAATGTGAGAATGACAAAAAGAAAACTAAATACAAATTTAAACTATCTTTCCTCAAAGAGACACTTTAGCAATTTCTTTTCAAAACAAAAGGAAGATTTAGATGACACTTTCAAGTTTGACTTGAAAACTACTTTTGACACTTCAAAGAATTGATGATCCAAATCAAATACAATAGCAAAAGTGTAATTGACTATCTAAACGAGGAAGTCTTTATGATACTGTTTTCTTTGACTAAAAATGACACTTGCGACACTTTCAAATCAAAATACAACAGTTCGATTAAGATACTGTTTCCAAAGGAGAACTGTAAATGACGAAAAATACATAAAAACATTCACAATTATTTATCAATGGAGGCTGAATAATGCAAAGGAAGAGAGTTTCAACAGTGGTATACTAATCACAGATAACAAAACTACTGAATAAAGCTGAAGACAATGAAGAGAAAACCAAAATCTGGAGGCAGAAACAACGATGCATCTCACCTGCAGCACACGGGAGCTGCGATGGATCCAAATTGTCAATGAGAGAGAGTGCGATGGTCCAGGGATGAGACTTGGGTTGGTTTTTGCTCACAGTTTGTAGCTTAGTTTAGGGATTAAGGCTGAGCTAATAAACACAAACTATAGGGGATGATCTAATGTGTTTATTTGAGCTACCACCAGGGCACTTAGGATGTTTGAAGGTTAGATGTTTAGTTCATAAACTAACCCGGAGATTGACTGAAGAAGCATTGATCTACTTTGCAGTTGCATATAAAAAGCAGTTTGAAGGCTAGCTAGCTTAATGCCATGCACAATGCCATGATGGATTCAAGTGCTTCACATAATATCATGCCCAAAGTGATTATGGAGAAACTTGGATTAGATATAACCAAACCATATAAATACCTTTTATCTTTTGATTCAAGCAAAGTAAGATGCTTAGATTTGATCAAGGATTTATGTGTAACCCTTGCCCAAATCCGAGCAGAAAATGTAGTCATGGGTATTGTTCTGGCTGATATACCTTCAAAATATGGAATGCTCTTATCAAGATCTTGGGGAGAAACATTGCAAGCCATCTTGCAGATGGATATGACATATGCAACTATTCCTATTTTCAGACAACAAAGGAGGTTATACAGGGAAACTTTGATGAAATATATGGTAAGAAACCAAGACCAACCCAATAATTACCCACTTTATTCTATACTTACAGACATGGATTATTTCATTTTATATAATGACATATGTTTAGAAGAGGAAATGTCACGCATGGAAAGTCAATCAAATAAAATAGAGGATGTGAAGTTAAAGACTGAAACAGAAGATGATAATGATGAAGGCCTTTGGCATATGGATTTTGATGGAGTAGTCATCAAGGAAGGAGCTGAAGCTGGTGAATGAATCTTAGACACAAAATCAGGAAGATCAAAAATGTATTCCTACAAGATTTCTTTCCAATGCACCAATAATGTGGCTGAATATGAGTCATTTATTTTGGGGTTGCAATTATTGAAGAGATAAGGAGCCAAAATAATTTCAATCCATGGAGATTCATAACTCATCATAAATAAAATCAAAGGTGAGTATTCAACTAAGCATCCTAGATTGAGGGCATACAAAAATGTTGTCTTAGGCTTTTTGCAGTGTTTTCTAGAGCATTTGTTGTTTTTTATTCTTAGAAATTAAAATTGTGTTTGCTAGTGCATTGGCTACCTCAGCCAGTGTGTCATGTAAAATTCCTTTCCACCCAAATAAGAAATATGAGATTGATGTAAAACATAGACCTATTGTACCGGATAACATAAGGTATTAACAAGTGTTTCTATAATGATTAACAATTAGACAATTTCTAACATTGATCACCATCCTCGTCGCAACATCAAATAATCTCATAATCTCAGCCAATATAGTTATAGCAAAACCCAATCCATTACAAGAAAAAGGGATGTCATCTACTAAAATAAGGTGTGTGATGGACAAGAGCTGAGCAGTGACCACACCTTGAAATTCCATTCGATGAGACACATCTTTGATCATAAGAGTAAGACCCTTGGAAACAACAATAAATAAAATGGGGGATAAATGGCATCCCTAATGAAGACCATGTTTTCCTTGAAAAAAATGAGAGGTAGAGCCATTGATCTAGATTGCAAAGGAGACAGAGCTTAATAACCCCATAATCCAATTTATGAAATGAATATCAAAGCCCACCTACGTAAGAAGGCGAATAAAGGACCAAATGACTCTCTCATATTCTTTAGAAAAATCAATCTTGAAAACTACACCCTTCCATTTCAACAACTTAATACTATGTAATCCCTCCCTCGCCACTCCAATGGCCTCATGAATCTGACACCCTTCCAAGAGCCCAAATTGTTCTTGATATATAACCTTCAAGAGGATAGGCTTGATTCTTCAGGAAATGACCTTTGAGATGACTTTATAAACACAACTTTAGAAAGGGATATGGGCTCCAAATCCTCAAAAGATGAAACGTTTTCAACCTTTGGTATGAGGGCAATAAAAGTCGAGTTAAAAGTGGGGAGGATCTTCCCATCTTGGTGAGTCTCATTCACAGCCACGAGAAGGTCAGACACAAAAAATCAAAGAAACAAGTAAAGAATTAACATCCCAGCCATCCAAACCTGAACTCTTGCCTTTCTGAAAGCTAGAAAGGATCACTTTAAGCTCAACTTCTGATACATACCCCATCAGGTCCTAGTTTTCAGCACCGTCCACAAAGCTCGGAAAGAATTGTGCCACACTAATAATCTCAACAGCATTAATCCCTTGGGTTTCTTGAAAGATACCCCTAATGTGATTCACCCCCATATTAGTAAGCCCATGAAAATTTGATACCTCGCACCCCTCCTCATCCAACATCCCCTCGATAGTGCTTTGTAATTTCCTACCTTTAGCATGGCATGGAAAAATTTTGTGTTTTCATTGCCATTGTCCAACCAAATGACCCTACATTTGAGCCTCTCCGTCTCTTCCTTCTAAACTAAGATGTCATTCTCCATAAACACAATTTTGTGATAAGAATAATGAGACTCTCGTGATTGAAAACCTTCAACCCGCAACTCATAAAAAGCCTTGATCTTCTTTTCAACCTCAAATAGATCTTGTTCCTCCCTTCTTCTCATACACACCACCTAATCTTTAACCACACCTTTGATATGTTTAAGTTTGCGGGCAAATAGTCCTACAACATATACACCTATACAACTATAAGGACTCGAATTGTGCTTAACCACCTTTTAGAAAGCCTCATCATTTAACCAATGAGCATTCAATTTAAAGGGATTCGTTTACGGAGGTAGAGGAATTTCCCGAACGGTCAAAAGTGGCCGATATCCGAGCAAAAAAAATTCAAAAAAACTTGTAGAGGAAGTGATTGAATCATGTTTTTGATGATGGAAATGGATTCAACACGATCCAAAATCTCCAGGACACCTAAAATCTTGAAGTTTTACAACTATAACTTGGATTTACAAAAACCCCGACTGGATTTTTACAAAATATGACCGGAATTTCCATAACTTTTAGGGCAAAAAAGTAGTCTCTTTAGACTACGACAATGATTACAAAATTCTTGAGTACCCACGAATTGATAAATAAGAGAAAAAAGTTGCAATATAATTTCATCCACGAAAAATTCATCAAACATCTTGGAAACTTGATCCTCCCACAATCATTGGTTCAATTAGAAGACAGAGATTGAGTCTATAAGAATAATATTTAGACAATGCATCCACCCTCGCTCTAGAACTTAACCATAAATATGTTTAAATCAACTTTTTTTTTTTTTATGATAAAAATAGATTTATCACCGTCCAAAAAAATCCGTCGCCACTTAAAATCTTAAAGCTCCATAACTTTAACCCACGTTTTCCAAAATTTCTCCCAATTTCTTAAAAAAAAATCCACTATTTTCGGACAAAATCTTAACTTAGTTAAATTTATCCCTCCCTCACTATATTTAAATTTATACCTGGTGGCGATGAATTTTAAGTAAAACTTGAATTTTAAATTTGAACAACTTTAGGAGCTTCCGGGAATCCCAATCGATGGATGCTTCCCGGAAGCCAGGCTCATTCGATCTGCTCGCGTTCCATTGGAAAAAGTCAAATGCCACTTTCAATAAAAAAAACAATAGTGGCACTTATGGCCAAATAACGCTGTCAATGTACAGTTGTACGCTCAGATGATATGGTCGTTGCCAACGAATTGAGGAAGGCGGATGAACTGGTCGGTGTTTCCTTCTTCGCATTACACCAAATACCGTGTTGAATAAGAAAATCGAATCCCTCATTCCCGGAAGCTGACCTCGCGGCAATACCTATATATATTATATCATGCTCTCTGCTCCCCTTCATAACAACTCTCTCTCAATTATCTGCCTCGAGAAACCTCTTCACTTTATTTGTCAGGAAGGGAAAAGATCGGCTCCATAAACTTTCTGCGACACAGATTTCCACTAGTATCTTTTGATCACAGCTACTTTTGAAAATATGGGTGGATTCAATACGCTTCTCTGCTTTCTTTTGGTGCTGGCATTGATAAGCTCAGCCTCTCCCGCACGGGCACCAGCTCCGTCCCTCATTGCAGCAGCTCCGAAGGCGTCGTCGGTTCAATCCCCAGCAGCGCCATCGCCGGCTTCGCCCGCTCCTGCGACTTCCCCAACTGTTTCTTCTCCCGCCTCTGCTCATTCTAAAGCGGCCACCCCCCCAAGCTTAGCCTCCTCTCCCACTTCTGAAACTCCAGCATCTAGCCCATTGCCTCAAGGCCCAGACACCGCTTCGCCACCGAACGCCAACAGTGGCGCTGTATCTACCGCCAGTATGGAGAAGATGGCTATCTTTGGTGCCGCCTTTCTCGGAGCCGCCACGTTGCTTCTTTAAGCTGCCTCCATACATTATCATCTCCATGTGAAACAGATACGATGTGAAACGAAGTGGTACAGATGTATGCAGATGGGATTCATTCATCTCATTTCGCCCTACGGCTGCAATATTCCTTTTTCTGCTTCATAGAGTGGATAAACCCCATATTCGTTGGGCATTCCTTATTGTATGATTTCTGAATACGATCATTTTTTTAATATAGAATTATTATTCTTTATTTCCTTCAGCGTCAAACTCGGCTCTGCACGGTTATAATTTAAGGTTTTGTGCAGAGTTTGAATGTGGATCATTCATATAAATCACTGCATCACATCCTATTGGAAGATTTTCATGTACGGTTAATGAAATCGTGATGAGCACCTGGATGATAAATATTGCAAAATTAACACTGGATCTCAAGTATTGGCGCATCCATTGGAACCCTAACAAATCATCAAAATATAAATCTAGACTGTTCAGGAATTACAGATTTATAAATTGCGGGCTGTTGTTTCAGTAAAGTTAAGACGATGCGATTTAGATTTACAAATGGATGGATTTTCGCTACAGTAATCACAATGACAAATGGCTGGTTGCTAATCACAATGTCAAATTTTCCCTGCGATAACCGGCTCCTTCATAATTAATTGTTAATTGAATGGCACTAAGAATTTGGGTTCTTGTGTATTTGTCAGCCATTCTCATGGAAAACATTGTCCGCTCACTGTTAATCTGATTTTTGTCGGCTCACTGCTAATCTGATTTTGGTTTTCAAGTTTTAATTGGTATTCTGATTTTGGTTTTCAAGTTTTAATTGTTATTGCAGTGAGAAGCTTCTGATTTAACTTAGGGAACTTAGGGATTGATTGCAGGGAGAGACCCCTTATCTAGAGAGACATATATATTCTATTTTTTTGGTTTTGAACCTGTGACCTAAGAAAAACATGCTTTTAACTATTAGGCCCACTCAAATTATATAGTAATGTAAAGTGGGAAATGTAATTTTAAAAATATAAAATTAATAAAATTTATTAAAAACAATTAATTAAATTAGATATCATTGGGATTCAATTGGGGTAGGTTTTATCTATGACCATTTCCATGAGAGGTAGTTTTAAGTGACTAATTTCACATGATTTTTGAATAGTTCACTTGGGAGTCATTGCAACCAGTGCTAAGTGAATTATTTAAAAATCATGTGAAATTACCTCTCATGGAAATGGTTAACCCATTTGAATACTGAAATGATATCTAATATAATGCACTAAGAAAACTCCTCAATACAACAATTAATTAAATTAATTAAATGTAACTTAAAAGAATAAAAAATTAATAAATAAAAATATAGCTGTTAAAAGTTTTGTAGAGGTAAAGAAATATGTTGTGTCCAATATCCATTCAATGGTATCTAGCAAGATTTAAAAGTCTGCTCTCTTAAGTTACTAATCTCTTAAGTTACTAATGTGTAATTCTAAGTAGTTTGATTTTTATTAATTAATAATAATGAGTCAATCTTATATTTAAAGATAACAACCAATTAGTGCTTATATCCAGTAATTGGACAACAATTTTAATAGTGTATTATATTCTAATTAAATAAAAAATAATTGTTTTTCATAAAGAGTTAATAAAAAAGAAATAACTTCATTAGCATGAATTGAACAAAACTGTAATTAAAAAACACAATTCAAACTTCCACAAGAGAAAATTTAAATTTATAATTCTTAAAACAATTTACTGGATTTTAGGCTAACTAATTTTTTAGTACACTAAAATTAGGTTTTTTGTAATAAGAAGGATGGCTCACCTTAGATCAAATAGCGAGAAGCTCGACCCTCTATGGAAATCAAGAATCGGCCTCGACGAGGACCTCCTCATCGAAGGAGAATTCATTAATCGTGGAGAGTCTCAAGGGGATCAAAAACTTTATTTTTGGATACTTAACTCGTTCAAATCAAATTTCTAAATTTTCTAACTTATCTCTTTTTTCTAAATTTCTCTCTCATACCTATCTTGTTCATGTGGATTTTTCTAAACTAAATAAATCATCCACGCGAGACAATTTGACCATTCGGAGAAAGGGGCCTTTCAAGATCAGTATATGTGTTTTTTTGGGCTGAGTGGTACTTTACAACGAATATGGGTATAGAGTTTTCGTAAAAATGTAAATGTAAATGTAAATGTAAATATACACTGTGTAAAATTTAATATTTAATATTTTTAATCTAATATGGGCTTTTTTTAAAAATCAATCTAGTTATTATTATGTATAAATAAAATATAAATGTAAAATATAAAGAGGATCAATCTAATTATTATTAAGTGCAAACACAATATAAATTTAAAATATAAAAAGGTTTATGAACACTGAAAATTAACTTTTACTACATAAACTTGTTTATTTTTACTAAAACTCAAAAAAGAGGTTTTATTTAGGTGAAGCCTTGGTACAAATACCATGGGACAAATAATTATTAATACCATGGCCCAAATACCATATTTATAAAAGTGATATGCCAAATAAATAAGTATAAAAGAGGTATAAGGAGGTATCATAAATAAATAAAAATATATCAAATAGGATTAGAAAACAACATCGAATTATATACCAAACTTGTGGGCCAAGTTACTATTAATACAATACAAAAAAACATTACTAACCCTAATATTAATAGTAAAATATTAATATTCTTATCTTGAAATTTAATATTTTATTAATATATTATATATTAATATTATTAAACTTAATAACTTGGGATTGATATAATATTAGATTTGTTACAATATAATATATATTAATATATCATGATATATATTAACTCTAGATATATATGGGAGGGAAAAACAAAGACAATGTGATAGAGGTGGAGAGATAGGGGGGTGAGAAGAGGAGTGCTAGAGGTAGAGAAGGGTAAGAGAGGGAGAGGGAGACATAAAGATGGGGGGGAGAGAGAAGGATAGAGGTAGGGAGATAGTGAATGGATTCGAGGGTAGAGAGAGACAGAGTGAGAGAGAGATGGGGGAAGAAAGAGGGAGGTATGAGAGAAAGGGAGAGAGAGGACTTGAGAGAGAGAAGGAGAGAGGGAGGGATAGAGATATGGAGTTGGAGGGGGAGAGGGAGGAAAGAATAAAGGCAGTGAGAAGTGGAGAGAGAGAGAGGGAGTGACAAGGGAGAGATGGAGAGAGAGAGTGTATGTTTTAGGGTGAGATAGATATATAAGGAGAGGAAGAGAGAATGGGGGAGAGAAGGAGAGAGGGAGGGATATAGTAACATACTGAGAGAGAGAGAGAGACGGGGGAAGTGAGAGGATTGGAGGGAAAAGAGAGAGAGGATTGGAGAGAGAGATATATAGGGGAAGAGATAGGGAGGTAGGAGAGAAAGGGAGAGAGTGGAAGTACGAGATAGCTTACTTGAGAGAGAGGGGCAGATATGGAGGGAGAGAGGGCGTGGGAGGGAGAGATAGGGAGATAGAGTTGGAGGGGAAGAGTGGGAGGGAAGAATAAAAATGTAGAGTGTGAGAAGTGGAGAGAGAGAGGGAGTGATAAGGGAGAGATAGAGAGAGTGTGTATGTTTTGGGGTGAGATAAAGAGACAAAGGAGAGATGAAAACAATGGTGAAGAGAAGGAGAGAGGAGAGATGGATGGACATAGGAATATTAGTATAAAAGGAAATAACGTAAAATCCATTGAGGTTATAAACCGAGTAACTAATAATGACATGGCCAAATTGTTTGGTCTTTGTCTTAACTCTACATTCTTCAGTTTCGAGGGTGATTTCTATGAACAAACTTGTGGGGTAGCGATCAGTTCTTCTCTTTCCCCTATAGTTGCAAATTTATTCATGGAAGATTTTGGGACCAAAGCTTTGGCCTCTACTTAATTCTACCCTAAGCGACGGAAGAGATTTGTGAATGATACTTGTGTTGTTTGGCCCCATGGTCATGAGAAACTAGATTTATTTCTAAACCATATTAATTACCATGAGACTACATCAAATTCATGATGGCGGTCGAGGTAAATGGGTGTATTCCTTTCCTTGATATTCTCCTATCTATAATGGTTGATGGTTCTACTTCTCACCAAGTTTATCGCAAAAAGACTCACATGGAACAACACCTTCATGCCAATTCTCATCACCTTCCAACATAGAAATTCGGAGTTCTCAACACTCTTGCCACTTGTGCCACGAGTATTTTGGATAAGGATCACCTAGAAGAATAAAACTCTCATCTTTTGAAACTTTTTGAAAATAATGGCTATAGCAAGCATCAAGGCCTTAGGGATTTTCAAAGAGCTAGTAAAGAATCCAGGGTTAAACTTGCCCGTGATGATGTTATCTCCAATGTGAAACTTCTGTTTATCGATAGGACCACTAATAGGGTTTCTCATATTATTAAAAATAATAAAGTTTTTTCTACCTTCAACCCCCTTCATGCCATTATAAATTTCCTTAGATTTGTTAAAGACCCTGTGAATCCTAAAGACTTGAAAGGGGTCTACTCTATCCCCTCATCCTGTTGGATTCCCTACATTAGGGAAATTGGTCACTCTATTAGCCAAAAAATCCAAGTACATGCAATAGACATTAAACAAAATAATTTCCACTCCTCATCTTTAACTGAACAAGCGGAGAAACCTAAGCATCATGTCTTCATTCATGATTATGAGGTCATCGCAAGGGTTGATCACTTCCATCATAGGAAACTGAGAGAAGCCATTGAGAATGAGAAACATGTAATCATTATCAACATGGATGATGGTTGAAAATTAAACAAGAGCTGGGTGCTCTCTCTTCTTAATTGACCCCCTTTTAATTTTTTCCTAAAAAATTATTTAATATTATTAATCTGATTTGATAACCATTACACATATATAATTATATTTATTCGTATTCCATAATTAAATATTCATTTTATTCATTTTAATTTAATTCAATCTAATCTAATTTAAAAATAATAACAAGTGTAAATTAATATATTAATAAATAAATTATTGTTTCAATGGTTGGAACAACGAATTTGTAACCGTTATCTCCTAACAATCTACTTCATAATGACTAATTACTAATTTATAATTAAACATTAACTTTATTTATTTTGATTTATTCAATTTAATCTATTTTAATACCTAAATAATATTCGTTTTATTCACCATTGTCATGAGGATGAACCACATTAGATGGTTCGACGTCGACCAAATCCTAACAATGTGATTAATTCAAAAAAACCCTTCATTATACATATATCTCAATTTAGTCATTAATATTATAAATATATATTTAACTTTTTAATTCTTCTTTATTAATATTTAGAGTTTTTCTGTTTATGGTTTATATTTATTTCTTAACCATTTCTTATTATTTGTTTAAGTTATTGTATTCATTATTATTTACTTCTTTGCTTATTTACTTTTATTTTTTAATTGGTGTTTTTACATCAATTTTGTCTCCCTCTCTACATTATTTATTTTCAGGTTGGGATCAAACTTTCCATCTTAAACCTAATGATGAACTATTTTAGACCTAATGATGAACTACAATCACACATTCCATCTTAGACGTGATGATGAAGTAAACCTGGTAGTTCAAAACGAGTTTCTCTCCCTCTCTACATTAACTACAATGAGACGTTCCATCTTAGACGTGATAAACGAGTTTCTCTCCCTCTCTACATTATTTATTTTGAGGTTGGGATCAAACTTTCAATGTTAGACCTAATGATTAACTACAATCAGACTTTCCATGTTAGACCTAATGATGAAGTACAATCATCTTCGACCTAATGATGAACTACAATCATCTTCTACCTAATGATGAACTATAATCACACTTTCCATCTTAGACCTGATGTTTGAAACGACCCAACAATTTGAATGTGATTTTACTGAAATACTTTACTAAATACAATATAGATCACAAAAGCCTAAATTCAGATATTAATAAATAATATTTAAGTTTGTGAAAAATATTAAGATTTACTAGTAGTTAGCACCCACCAAAATTTATGCAAGTCCTTAAGAAAAGAATTACTTTATCCACTTCTTACGTCCATTTGTTACTTCTTGGCAAAGAAAGCCTAGAGGATTTGATTTGTTTATTGAATTCTATTAACTTAACATTGATTAATGCGAGTTATACATTTTTATGCATTTTTTTGCAAAGTATAATTTCTAGCTTGAGTAGAAAGGACTAGTCTTCCCTGCAACACCTTTAATATGGAGTTAATATTGATATAGGTTGGTAATTATTAAAAAACTCTCTCTATGCTTGCAAGTGTCTGTGCATACAACTGAAATCTTAGTGAAGCAACGCAAATTTCTAAATTGTGTGCTTGATTTTTATGTGTACACACACTAAGATTTAAGATCTGATATTGACATTTGAGTGTCTATGGTTTGAGCGTCTGCATTTTCACACAAATGCTACTAGGACAGAGCTATTTACAAAGGAAGAGAGCAATAGAAACAAAATTATGCTAGAGATCGACAGGATTGGAGTTTTGGTGGTCGTTGTTGTTTTTGGGGAATTGAATTTGGTTCGAAATTGTGCTAAATTGGGTTTATTTTTAATCAAGGGTTTGAATTTTCGAGCGGAACAATCTTGTGGTTTTTTTAGATTCATGAGTTCAATAGTCCTCACGGCTTGTTTTCAGAGTCTCAGCTTTTTGTTACACATCTCTGGTTCGAAAATAGTAGAATGAAAAGTTTTTTCTTCAGCTTAAGGATAT
Source organism: Pinus taeda (assembly GCA_000404065.3). NCBI lineage: Eukaryota > Viridiplantae > Streptophyta > Pinopsida > Pinales > Pinaceae > Pinus > Pinus taeda. The sequence goes on along the minus strand of APFE031618082.1, from coordinate 98,955 downwards.
TTTTTTATTTAGTGTGTGGTCTTATCTTAAAATGGAAGTCAAATCCAATGTTAAAAATGGAAAGGAAATCTCACGTTTTGTGGAAACAAATCATTTGGTTTAAGTCAAAATTGCTTCAACAAACAAAATAGGAAAGTGGATTTTGGTAAATACAAAGCAATATCACAACATTTTAAGCCGTAGGTTTGCTTGCCTTAAATGGGAACATAGAGGAGGAAAACAATCCAAGAAAAATAAAAAAAAATAAGAGCAACAAAAATAAAGAAGAGTCAAACATTTACAATATCACATCTGCACCTCTTACTTGGTCATCAGATCTCTATGTCCAAGAACTAATGAAGGCTAGGACAAGGTTGAAGAGTTTGGAAGCCAAATAATAGGAAAGACACCGCAAAATTTCAAAGATCACATTTTCAAATTGATGTTTAATTGAAGGTAATAGAATTTTAAAAGAACAAGTAACAATGATACAAGAGGCTCTAGACACATGAAAAAAGAATGGCACAGCATGAAGACAACGTGGAAAACCATGTAGTAATTACTAACATCAAACAAGGATGTGATAATTTCTAATGCAACTCAGGTAGATACACAAGTATCTCAACAAACAAACCTTTCAAAAGAGAAGGAAAAAAACAAGAATATGAAAGACAATCCAAATGTAATCAAAGATAGAGTTGAATACACTAATGGTTACATAAGGATAAAGGAAGAAGAAGATGCAAGTTCTCGTAGAGCCCAGTAAAGAGAACGCAAAGAAATAAAAGACATGGAAATAAACTTTATTATCAGTGGAATAAGAGATTATGGGAAGAATGAAAGTAGTCTCAATTTGACAAGGGAATTTCTGAAAGAGAAACTACACTGGAAAGGGAAATTTTTCCAAGCAAGGAGGGTGGTGAAGATATGTGAAGAGAGGCCTTGGCCCATAAAATTTGCCATGGAAAGCATGCAATAAAAACACCATCTCTTGAGAAAAAAGAAACTCTTGAAAGGCTCACATTTCTTCCTAAATGAATATTTAACCAACAAACAACAAGAGGAGAGAAGGGAAGAATTGGAGAAGATTAGAGCAACAACAAATGAAGGGAAAATGGCATTGTTGTACAATGGTAAAGCAATTATTGAAGTTTTTAGGCCTCATGGAAAATACGACAGCAAGTTAGTAGTAAAGAAAAAAACGAGAATTCAAGTTTAGGGAGGAAAACAACAAGATCAACATGGATGAAAATGGGTGAAGACCCAAATTTGAGTCTTATGTTCCAAATGGCGTAGCAGTCAAATCCTACCTAGGTCTACCTAAGTTTAGCTTGTTGGAATTGTAGTGGTTACCCTTAGAGGAGGGGCTTGGGTTAGGGCCTATTATAGGAGGTAGAGATATAATTTGCCTCATGGAAACTCATGAAGATGATGGTTACAAAACTCCTATGTTTGATGATTATTTGAAGGTAACCATTTGGAACAAGGTAGTAGAAAATGGAAAAGGGTATGGGGGAATACTAGTTTTAGTGAAAGGAAAAAAAGGTTGCCCCATTCATTTAATTAAAGAAATGTTAATTTGTGGTAGCATCGAATGTTATCTAGCCATGAAAATTGGTGGAGAGTCTAAGGAAAATAAGATATCCAAGACCCGGAAATAGTTTAGGGAAATTCCACATGGTTTGAGAGATATTAAAATAATTAATATTTTTAATGGAGTTCCTAAGTCTAAACTTAGGAAAGTTAAAATGTTAATGGGTATTAATATAAAACTGGGTGAGAATGTTATAAATGACATGGATCAAGATGAATATGATCTTAGTCATTGATTAGAGACTTAATCTTAGTTGTTGAAGACTCAACAGGAAAAGTATAAGAGGAGGTTTGAGGGTCAGTTGGAGATACACCAAGATTGATCAGTAAGTTTGATTTTCTTGAGCGAGGTTTGTTGAGAAAATTCGAACAAGTGATCTGTTGCAGTGATGGGCAATGGGTACATAGAAAAGAGGTAGAGATAGTGCCTGAGATTTAGTGTAGTGGTTGAAGAGGCTGACACAAAGGCAACCTAAGCTACACAGAAGTAGCAGGAGCCATGTAGAGGCAGCTAGAGACTACACAGAGGTTGAGGGACTTGCGTGGGTGAAATAGAAGGCCAGAGAGTTGACGTAGAGAGTTAAAAGGCTGATGTAGAGGGTTTAGGAGCTACCCTGAGGCTAGAAAGGCTGATGCAAAGCTTAGGAGAAGCGCCAGAAGGATTTTCGTGGGCCAGACTTGTTGAATATCTGTCTTTGAGAAGAGGTATTACTGGCAGCTCCAGCTAAGGAAACTCTAGCTAAGGAAGAGAAAGAAGTGGAGACTAATGATGAATGTGCCATGAGTATCCATGCACCTCTAGAGAATAGGTGGGGTGACATCGAGCTATAGTTAGGAGGACTACAAAAGATGTAGGGGAGGATGCTTGAGGTACCTAAACTCTTAGATCATATCTGGCTACGGGAGCCTCGAATGATAGTAGTAGGATGATGGATGTGGGTAGAATAAAGATGCAATGAAGTGACAAGGTAGTGCTAGAGTGCAGAGGTCTGTAGTAGCGCAGTGGGGTTTGTAGCAATTCAAGAGGTATAGAGATGTTTGCAACAGTGCAAAAGGCACAGTGGAGGTTGTAGTAGTGCGAGAAGCAAAAAGGTGTTTGCAGTAGTGTATTGGTAGCAAAGTGAGCATAGGATAGTAGCAGAGGTAGACTTAGCATCAAGGGACTTCCAAATTGACAAGGATGTTAGGACTTGGGTAGATCAGTTACTTACATCTCGGCAACTGAGTTGCAGTGCAACAATTAATAGTGGTAGTGCTATAGGAAGCACGAAGCAACATGATGAGAGGGAGATGTGGTACATATGTAGCAGTGGCAGTGGCAGAGCCATGGGCAAAAGTATAGGAAGAAGCAGTGTAGTAGATGTTGGGTAGCAGGCCAAGCATCAACACAGGTACCGGTGCGAAAGGATCAGTGTGATGCTCAATGGTGGAGCACTACTAGAGCACATTCCTCGCTAAGAGTGAGTGTTGATTTTTGGTAGCATCAGATGTGCTCTTGCCATGAAAATTGGTGGAGAGGCTAAGGCACATAAGATCTCCAGGACCCGGAAATGGTTTGTGGAAATTCAACCCAGTTGGCGAGATATTAAAATAATTAATATTTTTAATGGAGTTCCTAAGTCTAAACTTAGGAAAATTAAAATATTAATGGGTATTAATATAAAACTGGGTGAGAATGTTCTAAATGACATGGATGAAGCCAAATTTAATCTTAGCTATTGATTAGAGACTTAATCTCGGTCGTTGAAGACTCAATAGGGAAAGTATAAGAGGAGGCTTGAGGGCCAATTGGAGATACACCAAGATTGATTATTGAGTTCGATTTTCTAGAGTGGGGTTTGCTGAGAAAATTTGAACAAGTGATCTGTTGCAATGAGGAATAGTAAGTACATAGTACATAGGTAGAGATAGTGCCTAAGGGTTAGTGCAATGGCTGAAGAGGTTGATGCATAGGAAGCCAGAGCTATGCAGAGGTAGCAAGAGCCACGCAAAGGCAACTAGAGACTGCACAGAGGCTGAGGGGCTTGCTTGGGTGACACACAAGGCCAAAGAGATGACATAAAGAAGCAGAAGGCTGACATAGAGGGTTCAGGATCTACGTTGAGGCTAGCAGGTCTGACGTAAAGCCTAGGAGAACTGCCAGAAGGATTTTCATAGGGCATACTTGCTAAATATATGTCTCAGAGAAGAGGTACTATTATCGTGTAACAATCTCTATTGGGTGAGCGAGTTTGGCACCCTATATGTACTAAAAAAATTTGCATAATAATAAAATTATTAGAACCTTTGCACCAGCTTTTCCGTATTGGGTTTTTTGGGGATGATTGTCCAAAAATAATGGTTCACTTGTGCGTTTGTCTATTATTTCAGTTTCTGATCTGTAGATGAGTTAAGGCTACATTTGTGTTTATTTTCAGTATTTATATGTACAAATAACTTGTTAATGGAATAAAAAAATAGATGAAATAAACCAGATAATGCAATATGGATTTCTAATGTGTCAGGCTTAGAAATTTCAACAAGAAGATCCAAATAAAAAATATTTATGGTTCAAAATATCAAATAATGAGAATCACATAAGAATTGGAGCATGCTATTTTGCCCCTCAAATCTAAAAAAATTACAAAAATAAGGGGCTAGACAACAAGTATTTGTATGCATCTTTAAAGCCAGATATTGTCGATTACTCTTAGCAGGGAGAAGTTCTTTTAGTGAGATTTAAATGCTAGAACAACAAATCAACAAGATAGTATAATTTGTTGCAAAGAAGATCACAATCTTATATGGCTCACTGAAGAGGAGAATCACCAATGGGTGAGATGTTCAGAAGATGACAAAGTTAGCAATAATTTTGTAGAGCAGTTGCTTACAATCTGTGGTGATTTCAACTTAATTATTTTCAATTTTCTAGATATATGGAAAATGTCGAGGAAATTCACTTGCAACACATATAATGTGACAAGTGTTGTTGACTATGTGATTTTTTCACAAATCGTGATAGAAAAATAGACGAAGTTAAGATAGGAGAGAATATTTGGGACTTAAAATTACACCATAACCTAATTTATAGAGAGTTATCATGGTTAGAATAAAGGCAACATAGGAGGAAAACCCAATTCTCTCGACAATCACTATCAATGGGAAAAATTATTCTAACACAAGAAAATTGTACTATCTTGAAGACAATGCAAGAGAGATTAGTTCAGAAGGAAGAAATTAGTTTCCAAAGCTTCAACAGTCATGAGTTAACAAATATAATTCAAAGTGCACTTCAGATGTGCAAAAGAGCAAAAAATAGGAAATCAGAATCAAATTGTCTTTCTATAAATGCTTGGTTTGATGAGGAATGAAAAATGGCAAGGAGAATCTTGAAAAATACATGCAAGGAGAAGATGAATGTAAAGTTATATAAGGATATACTAAAAAGGAAAACATACGAGTTCTTGCAAACAAGGTGAGAAGAGAATATATCTAGGAAAGAACAACCCAAAGATTTTCTAGCAGGAACTTCAACCAAGGAAGAAGAAAATCGAAAATAATATGACTGCCAATCAATTGTTTGAATATGCAAGACAACTGTATGAAAAATAATTATAGGTTGAGCTCACCCGCCCCCCACACCAAGATCAATAGAAATACAAAGATGTTCACATTACACGAGGTGGAGATTGGAATTAAGACACTGGAATGAGCAGAGGCAAAGGACTTGGTTTAAATTCAAGCAAAGTATCTAAAATGGGGAATGAACACTCTTGCACTACACATCATGGAAATATTCTACAACATGACTCAATGAGGATTCCCAAGAGACTGGAAAACTAGCCTAGCAATACCCCTTTTTAAAAGTTGAGACATTAATAATCCTTCCAATAGAGAACCATTATGACCAATCCTAAATCAGTATGTGGGAAGAAGTAAAAGAAAAGAGGGAAAAAGGACAATCGTGTTTTACGTCAAAGAATTCTACAGTGGCTCATGGTATCAAGTTGAGAAAAATTATTGAAAAGGTTTGGGGGCTCAAAGAAGAAGGATTTGCTTTGTTGACATCAAAAATGTATTTGACACAATCCCTAGAGATAAGTTGTGGTGTAGAATGGAGGAACTTGAAATTCTTTTGCATTACAGAGTCATTGTGCATAGAATTTATGAAGAGGTCAAAGTCAAAATTAGAAACTCGACAGGTGTTTTAGATGGTTTTAGAAGTGACATTGGAATAAGCAAGGTTTCCCTCTATCCCCTACTCTTTTTGGTTTATATATTGAAAAACTAGAAGTGTGGCTAAATTTGCAAGGTGGAGATGGTGTTCAGTTGGGGGAGTTTGTGATAAAGCTTCTTTTATATACTAATGATATTGTATTGATTTCTAAATCGACCCATGGATTGTAGATGAACCTATATCATTATTGGGAAAACTAATGTCTATTCAAAGCTGCTAGTCCCACTAAGACAGGAAACTATCTTAGAAACAAACAAACTAAAGTCACTTGTGTTTTCCTTTATGATAGATAAATGAGAGAGAAGCAGAGTACCAACCTTAGTCTTTTCCTTGGCTCCTTGATTGTTTCCTCCCTCCTTTGATAGAGCTTTGCCACTCCTTCCTCACATGTCCCACTTCAAAGAAAGACCTGTAGAGTCAAAGCAGCATAATACCATCAAAGCATAGAGATCTATAACCATAAACAATATAGGATCAGATATATATTAACCATACAAATGCATATATCAATACAAGATTCAGAAATATACAAGAATATGGAGGATCACTGAAATAGATTTATTGATAGAAGTAGTAGAAGGGAGGATTACAACCTAGTGGCCTGACCCAGCACCATCATCCCAGCATGAAAGCCCTCTTCACCTCATGAAAAGCTAGATCACCCAACACCATGATGTTTCAGAGAGAAACCAAAAACACTTCCTTACAAAATACAAAATTCAAGCCTCTTGGATCTTTAGGATGAGGGATCCATATCTAGATATTTGCAGGTGGGTGAGTCAACTTCTGGGATTTTGACTAGTGTCATTTCTTTGATAGTTCTTGGTTCCACCTGGAGATTTCATGATCTCTTACTCATCCCTGGGCGATCAGATATATATTAACCATACAAATGCATATATCAATACAGGATTCAGAAATATACAATAATATGGAGGAAAACTCAAATAGCTTGATTGATAGAATTAGTAGAAGAGAGGATTAGAACCTAGTGGTCTGACCAAGTGCCATCGTCCCAGCATTAAAGCCCTCTTCACCTCATGAAAATATAGATCACCCAACACTATGATGTTTCATAGAGAAACCAATAGCGCTTCTTTACAAAATACAAAATTCAAGCCTCTTGGATCTCTAGGATGAGGGATCCATATATAGATATTTGCAGGTGGGTGATTCAGCTTTTTTTATTTTGATTAGTGTCATTTCTCTGATAATTCTCGGTTCCACTTGGAGATTTCATGATTTCTTACTCATCCCTGGGCGAATTCAGTGAGGCAAGTGTTAAATGAGCAGTTTCTAGAAGATTCTTTGCATTTTCACCTAGCAAACTGCCTCTGCCATTTGTCTACTCTCTCTCATCATGCCCTATAGAAGGACTTTTCAGTATGCATCTCACCCTCTATGTGTAACAGGTGAGATGCATCAGACCCTCAGCATGGAGTAGTCTGTATGGTCCAATTTCGACCAGTTCTGAGTAGTTTTTCAGGGAGAACTTCTGGGAAATGATGTAATCAACTCTCCTTATTGCTTTAGGGTATAAAAAAAACTTTTAGGGTTTTAGAAGCCCTTTATTTATATACATATGTGATTGGGGTTGCAGTGCACAAATATGTCTATAAAAGTTGCCCCCTAAAGCATGAGGTCGTAAATCTTCTGATGTTGGGTGAAATCCTTTATCATGAGGATCTGAGGTTTTTCGAACTGGAAGGTGACCTGTAATAAGATACAATACAATACATTATCTTCATAATATTTTTATGATCTAGCGGAAGCGGGCATTCCCATGCTCAACTTGATAAATTCATTTTCATGTACATAGGATAGACAATTGTCTGTGTGGCAGACTTATGATTCTGGTAGAGCCATCATCCCTTAGCTTGGATTGTTATCTATGTAGCTATGATGTATGTTTCATGTCTTTATTTTCCTGAATATATCACAGCTTGGATGGATGAAACTAGATCTAGGGTCTTCAAACTCGTTCAATCTTCACCCGAAGTACAAGTTGATCCATGTGAAAATATGTTCTGATGTCGAACATGGAAAGGCATCACCATATTACTAGCCAATGATATAATTTGTTAACATGCATTAGAGGAATCACCGATAATGATGATGACCCTCAAGGTACTGCAATACAATTCATGTCGTGTGAATACATGAGTCGATGTTGAACACCACGTGAAATCTTTCGGTCGAAGGCCATTGCTGTAAACCTGTTGTCAATAGTGAGAAACTTTCCATTGAGGCATGTAAGCTTCAAAGTACTAAAAGGGTTGCTCCTAAGTAGACTTCTTGGATAATGAGCTGATGTCGACAAGAAGTGACCCATACTAGGAGGGCCTTAATGATTCCCACATCTACGACACGGAATGGAGCAAATGAATTTTGCAGAGGTGAAAACGATCTAATGATGCAAGGTTCAGAGTGGCGGTCATGAAAGAATGGACTGTGAAGGTATTGCAGTGGATGAGGCATAAGATGCATTGGTGAGTTGTCTGAGCAACTTCTCTTGAACATATCCGTGACTCTATAATAAATTGGTAGTGTTAACCCCAAAAATGGATGGTACGGAGGACCAATGGTGATATGATCGGTGAACGAAATAACCCAACCTAACTCAATCATGGTGATGGAGTGAAAGTGTAATGTTCAAGAGTGACCTGCTACCAATAAAGTTCTACAAGTTTTCTTCCCAATTTTTCCCCAGTCATTTCTGACCAGTAGCTCTTTATTTTTTTCAAGCTTGAGGAGGATAACATATGCTTGTTCTATAATTTTCCCTTCGGGAAAACCTGTCGCTATGTTTTAACAAGCCTAGCGACAGTGAAACTCGCTCTTGTCTGTAATGGACAAGTTTGTCGCTATTGTTTTAACGAGTTTAATGACAAAGATAACTCGGTCCTTTTCAATTTTCGAGAGTCTAAAAAGAGATGGAGAGGAAACTCCAGTAATCCTTTTTCATAGTATAATCCCTTACATCCGAAAAAGTATAAAATGATATGAAAGGGATGAATTTTCCGATCACTTTAACAAGCTGAAGAAGACAAGTGCTTGATTGTTTTGTGTAATGATCCCTTAGGTCCAAAAGGATTAAAATCTAGAGTACGGATGGCACTTCCAATGACTTTAACGAGCTCGAGAGGACAATTGCTCGACAATATTTTTATATTTTATGAGTCTAAAAAGAGCTTAAAAGAGACTCGTCTTTGAGGAACGAGTGATATTTTTGGGTAGTAGCTGGTTCCAGGTAAGGTTTTGAACTTTTAAATCATGGCAGTGTAAATGATCTGGCTAACAAAATCACTCTTCACAACGGTCCTCAAAAGGTAAACAATCGAGTGGAGGTGGATGATCGACTAAAAAGTGGAGGTGATGGTAAGAACACGACCAAGGCTTAAAATATGATAGTAATGCGATCATAAAGGTTATTTACCAGTAGTGGGCTCATTTTTTAATGAGCTTAAACTCTGGGGGAACATATGCGCGTAACTAAGTTTATTTTTTAATGAGCTTGTACTTTGCGGAAACATTGCTTGTGCTAGTCATACAATAGGGATATCTCTCATCAATACATTCATTTTTTAGGGAGCTTGCCCCATACGTAGCTTTGCTCTCAAATTTTTTTATGCAAGCTAGGAATGAACCACCTACGAGGTTAAAGGGTTGAGAACTTACAAACTAAGAAAACAAGCCTACAAACTATGAAAATAAAAGGTTGTTTTTCACTTGCATGCAAAAGGTTTTCATGCCCCCAAGTATAAAGAGGAGTAGCGTTTTTAGGTTACCATATAGAAGTTCTTGCATTGAAGCAAGGTTGTTTCGTCTGCATTTGCCAACGAAACACTTCCTTGGCTCTGTCCATCAAAATAGACAAAGGTGAATGGTGTCAATTCCAATCACATAACCTTCAACGAGGAAATGATATTTCCTGACTGATCCCATTTTCCTAAATGGATAGTTGTGTTAGATTGGTCATATATCCTACAAGGAAACCTAACTTATATTTAAGGATTTCCTGCTGAGGCAGACTAGGGTGCATGCCCCCTGGGTTTAGTCACATTCACCGAATCACTTGCGCTCATTAGGTGGATGGACTGGGGGTTGATGAGACATTCCTTGTGCAAAAAAACTAGTTAGGGATGGTATTTGACTATTAGCCATGTTTGAACCAGGAAATGAAAGATGGTCAACGAGTTGGACCATTATGCCTTCATATGAGAAGCACATTACCCTAAAGAGTGAGGAAACAATAGCTCCTATGCTATAAATGTAGTTATGTCCAAGGAGTAGATTGTAATCTAATGGCCCTTAGACAACCATCACGTTCAGATAAACAATTTTCCTTCTCAAAGTTATAGGTAAATTTGGAAGGATCCCTAACGATCGACTGGTTCCTTTGTTGAAGCCTGACAGATTTTGAATCTCAGGCGGAAGTGATGGTGACCCAAGCACTTTGCAAGCAGTTGAGGAAAGGATACTCATGGAAGCCTCTTCATCTATGATTGTACCAACCATGATCATTCTATAAGCTTGTACTATGATTCGGAATGGTACATTAGATGGTAGGTGGGGTCTCCCTAGTAGATTCCAATCAAAGGAAATGACTAGATTGCTTGGAGGAGGGACTGAATAGACGGTCGGATGAATCTCTGCGAGCTTCCTTCCTGTGGTAGAGGAATGGGTAGATTGCCCCCAGGTTCATTGGATTCTATGTTAACAAAAGGAATTTGAATGATGTCATTCTCATTCTCTTTGGTGACTGTATCATCTGAAGGTCGACCTTCTGAAGACAAGACTGGGCCGACTACCATCTTGACCTATTGAATTTGGTCATATGCAGACTTAGAGGGTTTATCTTCAATGATAGGTGCTTCGACTGATGACGACAGTGTGTCAATCAGATTTTCAACTAGCGATGGACCCGACAAGAGTTTCTTGTATTCTGGAGGAGGCCGTAGCGGTGAAGCAGGACAGTTATCCAAGACTCTTTTAGCTTCATCCGAGAAGGGACAATGGTGGAGGGCATGATTGCCTTCACACAATATACAAAGAAATTTAGATCTTCCTTTCTATCCATTTACTTCATTTTCACTAGTTGACGGTGTACTCTCAACATGATCGTCAGAGGTTAAGGACACCAGATTGTGCAAGTGGGGAGACCAGTCCCTTAAGATCCATGGGATGCAAGGACAATCTCGATGATAGTGGTCTCCTTTGCAAATGACACATGGAGATTTAGGTTTGGATGTTGTAGTGTGTAGATTGTTTCCAGACGATGCATGATTTCCCCCTTTCATCGTTGGCTTCTTCTTCTTCTTCTCCTTCCCAAAACTGCAAAATAATTTTTACGTATGGTAGTCAATCTTCCCGAATTTTGTGTTCAATGCATTGTGATCGATAGGGTGGCAGACATGATTTCCTAAGGATAAAGGATATAGCCTATTGTGGTCTCCCAATATATACTCGACGGTATGTGGGAGCACAAGTCCATACTGGCACTTGTCATATCAAAGAGGAGGAATCAACCAACCTACAATGAAAATGATAGTTACCAGGCTTTACGACGACGGAATATGTCTCTAGACTAGACTTCTAGATGTTGTGCGTTAGGTTCCAAATCATTTTTATGTTCATTGAATTTATTTTACAGTTGATATTTCTTAATAAGTTTGCCTTTAAGGTTCACCACGTGATGTAGATATACAATTCCTAAATATGCAATCTAAGATGATAAATAGTCATTTACTTTCTTTCTACATTGAAAATCCTAGCTACTAAGGAAAGAGAAGTAGAATCCTTTCAACATAGAGCAGAGAGCACACACTAAGATGCACTGTCCAAAATCAATTTCTGCATGCAGTCTAAATGCAAATGCACATGGATGTATTTTCTTTTCAGTTTCCTTAATGTGAGAATGACAAAAAGAAAACTAAGTACAGATTTGAACTATCTTTCCTGAAAGAGACACTTTAGGAATTTCTTTTCAAAACGAAAGGAATATTTAAATGACACTTTCAATTTTGACTTGAAAACTACTTTCGACACTTCAAAGAATTGATGATCCAAATCAAATACAATATAAAAATTACAATTTACTATCTAAAAGAGGAAGTCTTTACGATACTCTTTTCTTTGACTAAAAATGACACTTGCGACATTTTGAAATCAAAATACAACAACTCGATTAAGATGTTGTTTGCGAAGGAGAACTGTAAATGACGAAAAATACATAAAAACATTTACAATTCTTTACCAATGGAGGCTGAATAATGCAAAGGAAGAGAGTTTCAACAATGATATACTGATCATAGACAGCAAAACTACTGAATAAAGCTGAAGACAATGAAGAGAAAACCAAAATCTGGAGGCAGAAACAGTGTTACTGAATCATCACACCTGTAACATAGGGAAACAACGATGCATCTCACCTGCAGCACACAGGAGGTGCGATGCATCCAAACTGTCAATGAGAGATAGTGCGATGGTCCAGGGATGATACTTGGCTTGGTTTTTGCTCACAGTTTGCAGCTTAGTTGAGGGATTAAGGTTGAGCTAATGATAGGAAATAAACACAAATTATATGGGATGATCTAATGTGGTTATTTGAGCTACCACCAGGGCACTTAGGATGTTTGCAAGTCAGATGTTTAGTTCATAAAATCACGCAGAGATTAACTGAAGCAACATTGATCTACTTTTTAGTTGCATAGCAAAAGCAGTTCGAAGGCTAGCTAGCTTAACCTCAGGCTCTGTCTGTAGTTTATAAAGCAAACAACAATGACTAACAATCAAACTATTCGCTCCCTAGTGGAGTTTCCATTTCGTTATTGGGAAAAGTAGTGTTTATTCGGAGCTGCTAGTCCCACTAAGATGGGTAGCTATCTTAGAAACAAACAAGCTAAAGTCACTTGCATTTTTCTTTATGATATATAGATGAGAGAGAAGCAGAGAGTACCAACCTCAGTCTTTCACTTGGCTCCTTCCTTGTTTTCTCCCTCCTTTGATAAAGCTTTGTCACTCCTTCCTCACTTATTCCACTTCAAATAAACACCTGTAGACTCAAAGTAGCATAATCCCATCAAAGCATAGAGATCTATAACCATGAACAATATAGGATCAAATATATATTAACCATACAAATTCATATATCAATACAGGATTCAGAAATATACAAGAATATGGAGGAAAACTCAAATAGTTTTATTGATAGAAGTAGTAGAAGAGGGGATTACAACCCAGTGATCTAACCCAACACCATCCTCCTAGCATGAAAGCCCTCTTCACCTCATGAAAAGCTAGATCACCTAACACTATGATGTTTCACAGAGAAACCAACAACACTTCCTTACAAAATACAAAATTCAAGCCTCTTGGATCTCTAGGATGAGGGATCCATATATAGATATTTGCAAGTGGGTGAGTCAGCTTCTGGGATTTTTATTAGTGTCATTTCTTCGATAGTTCTTGGTTCCACTTGGAGATTTCATGATCTCTTACTCATCCCTGGGCGAATTCAGAGAGGCATGTGTGAAATGAGCAATTTCTAGAAGATTCTCTAGGTTTCCACCTAGCAAACTACCTCTGCCATTTGTCTGCTCTCGCTCATCGCACCCTACAGAAGGGCTTTTCAGTATGCATCACACCCTCTATGTGTAACAGGTGAGATGCATCACACCCTCAACATGGAGTAGTTTGTATGGTCCAATTTTGACCAGTTCTGAGCAGTTTTTTAGGGAGAACTTCTGGGAAATGATGTAATCAGCTGACCTTGTTCCTTTAGAGTATGAAACGACACTTTTAGGGTTTTAGAAGCCCTTGGTTTATGGACATATGTGATTGGGGTTGTAGTGCACAAATATGTCTATAACATATATGCTCTTGAGAATTTTTGTAGAGTAGTGAGGATGCAAGTCAATATTAGCAAGACCAAAATAATTATTTTCTCTAATAAAAGGAAACAGAGCCAGGATACATTCATCTATGAAGGAAAAATTCTTGAAGAATTAAATGAGTACAAGCACCTTGAGATTGATTTCAGCAACAAACTTAATTGGGGGGACTGCAAAAATAAAAGAATTTTATGATGGTGGATATTGGGTTGTGTTATATTCTTTCAACGACTAGCCCACGTAGTTAACTGGGGGGTTAGAAAGGGGTGGAGCCCCCCCTTTGTTGCACCGATTTTGTAGCAAGCGGGGGGGGGGAATCATAGGAGGTTTGAGGGGTTCAGTTAACCCCACTCTATGGGGTCCGTACCTATATTAGGTTAGACAGACCTACCTATGGTTTTGTGCATGATTTTTGCACACGGTTTTGGATGCGATGGTTTTCGATCCATGGTTTTTTAGATGCGATGGTTTTTCATTCCATGATATTGGATGCTTCGGCATGTATACATATGTATTGTAACATTGAAAGGAATATAATGAAAAATCAAGCTGGTAGTCCCAGTTTTGGGATCTAGGGGAAAATATTTGTGTATGTGTTTTATGTGTTATGCTCTTGCATTGTTTATTTTCTATGTTTTAGAATTTGTATGTAGGTAATCTTTGTACGGGGTTAAAACCTACATTTGGTATTAGAGATTTTTTGGCTTCAAGGGGATGCCTTTTTTGGTGAGGGGTTTCACTTGCGCTTGTGGTAGACCCTTCAGCGGGAGATCCACAGGATCGATTTTGGTGGTGAAGAAAGATGGCGAGTAGTGGAAAGATAGAGATCAAGAAATTTAATGGTCATAGTTTTGAGTTATGGAAATTCAAGATGGAGGATCTGTTGGTGGATAAAGATCAGTGGATCGTGGTATATCCAAGTACTAAACCAATGAGAGTGTTCAATGAAGAATGGAATAAGTTGGATTAGAAGGCAAAGAGCACAATACAATTGTGTCTCTCAGATTCAGTGCTGTTGAATGTATCAGGAGAAGCTACAACAAAGGCTTTGTGGAACAATTTTATGACTTTGTACCAATCTAAGTCTCTGGTGAATAAACTATTCCTATGGAAAAAGTTGTATAACCTAAGGATGAAAGATGAAGACTTGGTGATAAAGCATCTCAACAAATTTAATATTGTGGTAAGTCAGTTATTATCTGTTGATACTAAAATTTGAGATGAAGATAAGTGCATTAGTTTGTTGTGTTTTCTACCAGATTCATGGGATAGTCTATTTATTGCAATAGGTAGCAATGCAACTACCTTGCAGTTTGATGAAATAGTCTCATCCTTTATGACAGAGAAAATGAGGCTTGGAAATATTGCAGAAAAGGGCCTTCGAATACCTCATGGTAAAGGTATGGTAGAAGGTATGAATAATAGCTCTCTGGATTTTGATTTCTATGAAAATTGTGTATATGGAAAGCAGAATCGGGTGAGTTTCCCATCTAGTGCTATGAGGGTGAAACATATATTAGAGCTTTTACACAGTTGTGTGTTTGGACCTGTGAAGGTTCCATCACTGGGTAAGTCTGTGTACTATGTATCATCTATAGATGAATTCACAAAGAATACATGGATATATTTACTTAAGAAGAGATGTAAAGTATTTGACACGTTTAAAGAATTTAAGGATCTAGTGGAAAACGAGACAGAGAAGAAGATAAAGGTGTTGAGGAGATATAACGGTAGAGAGTTTTGCAGTAAGGAATTTGAAGAATTCTGTAAGAAGTGTGGTATAGCACGACAGAAGACTACTCCATACACACCTAAGAAAAATGGAGTTACAGAAAGAATGAACAAGATGTTGATGGAAAGGGCAAGAAGCATGCTCAGTGGTCCTGGGTTAGGATAGGAATTCTGGACAGAGGCAGTGGAGATAGCATGCTACCTTATCAATAAATCACCTTCATCAGCATTAGAGGATAAGACTCTACAAGAGGTATGGACTGGTAAGAAACCGTCTCTTTCACATATGAGGGTATTTGGATGTGATGTTGGAAATAATACTATGAGGGGGGGTGAATCAGTATTTGAAAATTAAACACTTTTTCATTTTCATGCTCAAATTAATATATGCTACTCTAGTTAAGGACATCCACATATATACGCAACTGTGTTAAATGAAACTAGCGTACATCTAGTAAACTTATGATCTAGTTAGATGACCTTCAATGAGTGCATTAGAACATTATTAATCATATGAACAGTAAACAGGTGTAGTAAAATAGAACAGATCATCACACATAAGAAGCACACATGAACACCATGATATAAGGTGGAAACCCAATGTGGGTGAAAACCACCTCCTATAATTCGTCTCTATCTTCCTTTAATAAGAAACTTCTTTTTACAATATTTCTGTACTAGAGTAGTCTTATACTAGTACGTAGGCCTCTACCTATAGAAAGCTACAACCTTCTCTCATTTTCCAGTTTCTATTGGAAGGGAGCTACAACCCCCTTAGCTCTTGTACTAGCTGAGCCATTTACTAGTACGTAGGCACCGACCTACTAAAGGCTCCAAACTTCACTCATTTCCTAGCTTCTATTGGAAGGGAGCTACCATCCCCTTAGCTCCTGTACTAGCTGATGTACTAGTATGTAGGTGCTAACCTACAGAAGGCTGCAACCTTCTCTTTCTTCCTCCAGGTACCATGTTTCAGAAATTTTTAGACCAGATACTTTTGAAGCACAACACCATAATCTGAAGGCCACGTTTCATCCAATTTTCATATAGGACCCATCAACAACATTGAAGCACAAAATTAATCATCATTGTAATAGACCCATCAACTACACCTGCATCATCAATATCTAAATCACCCAATACTAAACATTGAAACCCTGTCAACAACACAGTCACCAGAACACAGAACAGACAACAAAACTCTGCAACAATAGCCAGATCCAACTGTAACTTCAAATATCATATATCATAATGTATACGCTACTATGATGAACCAAACCGACGTACATACATGCTTTTACCAAAGCCAAACCCCGTACAGATCTGCAAATATTTACTCATAACTTTGCAACTGTTCCAGACATCAATGATACCCAGATCATAACATTCATACAATAAAACATAAGTCAATAATTTAGATCTAGTCTATCACATAATGATAATACATTCCAAGCCTTATGATCCCGATCCATCATCCATCATCAACTGCATAGGTGCATCCTTGATTCAGATCAAACTAAGCATCACAAACCCATAACCAACATACTAGATCTCACACTTCATCAGATATTCAATCCTTGCACACTTGCCCCTTTTGTCCTAATGATCTTCTCCATATATAGGTTTATGCCTCTCTTAATACCATGGTCCAAAACCATATTGGACCAATACCTTGGACCCAATACCTAGGGTCAACACTTCGAACCAAATACCATGGACCAATACCAAAATACCATGGACCAAATACCATAGACAAAAACTTAGTTTTCCAACATGTACACGCCTTCCCTTCTATGAAGTTGCGTGTGTACGTATACGCGTCTTCTATTCTGCTCATCTGCATGTATACACACTTTCATCAAGGTTAACTTGCGTATACCTCTTTCTTGAGCTGCTATACTATGATTTGTCATCTGATTGAGTTGCCACCTGTATCATACCTATGAGTGAGTTGCCATGAAGGACAACACCTATATCATAATGCCAACAATCTCCCCCTTTGGACTTGATGGCAACCACCACACCAAGTCACTCTCCCCCTTTGACATCAAGGGCAAAGGGAAGACCAAGATATTCTCTTCTTTCATATACATTCTATTGTCCATGCTCTCCATGAGTACATGCTGAAGTTTCTGATTGAGCTCCCCCTTTGTACATGCTAAGATGTACCAATTCAACCATGCTTCCCCTAATCACATGCAAGGTCTACAAAAGCATAACATGACTCTATACATACATTGCCAATGACCTTAAAGACTCATACATACATCAATCTGCCAACCCAGTGGGGATACACCATTTTTGACTCAAACAAAAGAAACATTACATCATCCATCCCATGCATAGTGGGGTAACAAGATACATCATATGACTCACAAATACCAAGGACCTAAAAAAAACCATGATAGTTATCAGTAGCTGTCATACACTATATGATCTACACTATAAGCATCTTAACATGCAATCCATTCTCTTGGTCAATCAACAATCAATAGTAAGATATGTCAATAAGCATCATCACCTAGGACTTCTAATCATAATGCCAACAATGCATTATTCGAAGCATATGCTCCCCTTGAGCCTGTGCCAACCATCATATACTATGACAGAACCATTTCCTGAGTCTGTTCTGCTGCTTTTCTTTAGAACTCCATATACGCAATTGTGTAGCCAATAACTTGCATATATATGTGACTTATCTTCATGATACTTGCGTATGAGATTTAGAACACTGATGTTCCACACTTTCAGCATCCTCTGAGTCTATCATGTCTATGTACTCTGCTAAGCCACATCTTTCTGGCTATACTTCCTTTTTCTTCCATATCTTCAACTATGATGATGTTTTCTCCTTTTGGTGTGGTGTCCACAATCTTCTCCTACATTCCTTTGCTATATGTCCAAGCTTGTTACATTCATAACATCTTACATGTTTCATATTCCTCCCAAAATAGTCAATGGCTTTGTGACCAAACATATTGCAAGAAAAACAATATCCCTTAAAGTACCTCGAACATGATGATCTTTCTGTGTGACAGTCTTGAACCATTCTACTTCTGCATGTGGCTACAACATGTCCAAGATTATGACATACATAACATTCAACATTATTCATCGAAGGAAATAATCATCTATCACTTCCACAGTTAGGAGCGAAAGATTTTCTTTTAGGAATTTCTTTCCTTGGTTGTTGATGGGGTTTTCCTCTCATCTCCTTGTTGATCATTTTAGATTTCTCATTAGAGTTCCATGCCTTACCTTGTGGTCTAGATTCACCTTCAACAGATTCATAAAAACCAAGACCATTTTTGATAGCAGGTGCCCTTTGACTACTTAGAATATCATCCAAAATCTTAGTACTGTCTTGAAATCGTAATAGTTTATCCTTTTCTTCCAATTTACCTTTCAAGATATTTACCTCAACCTGATGTTGTTATTCCTTTTCTAGACATTGTTTGTTCAAAATTTCCAGAGACTTTCTTCCTTCTTCCATTTGTTGCCTTAGTTTGAGAATCTCCTTTTCTTGTTCTTCATTCAGCTCTTGCAGCATATGACAAACTCTGAAGGCACATTCCAGCTGAGCTTTTAAGCTGATAATTTCTTCTTTAAGGGGACTCTCCCTTTTGCTAGGTAGATCTTGTTGATCTATGATTTTATCTGATGCTTCATTTGCTTGTCCATCTTCAATCTGAGGTGATTCAGGATTTGAATACTTTCTTCCACTCAACGATAGGCTATCATTGTTCCTTTGAGCTGTCTTCTTCTTTTCACGTGCTTTCTTTCACATTGTTCTATAGATCTTCTTCAAGCGATCAAGCTTCAATTGAAGGACCTGCTCTGATACCAATTGTTGGAAATAACACTGAGAGGGGGGGGTGAATCAATATTAGAAAATTAAAAACTTTTTCATTTTCATGCTCAGATTAATATACACTACTTTAGTTAAGGATATCCGTGTATATACACAACTATGTTAAACGCAACTAGCGTACATCCAGTAAACTTATGATTCAGTTAGTTAATATTCAATGAGTGCATCAGAACATTATTAACCATATGAATAGTAAGTAGGTGCAGTAAAACAGAACAGATCATCACACATAAGAAGCACACATGAACACCATGATATAAGGTGGAAACCCAATGTGGTTGAAAACCACCTGCTCCAATTCGTCTCTATCTTCCTTTAATAAGAAACTTCTTTTTACAATATTTCTATACTAGAGCAGTATTATACCAGTACGCAGGCTTCTACCTGCAGAAGGCTACAATCTTATCTTGCTTTCCAGTTACTACTGGAAGGGAGCTACAACCCCCTTAGCACTTGTACTAGCTAATCCATTTAGTAGTACGTAGGCGCCAGCCTATTGAGGCCTCCAACCTTCACTCGTTTTCCAGCTGCTATTGGAAGGGAGCTACCACCCCCTTAGCTCTTGTACTAGCTGATGTACTAGTACGTAGGTACTGACCTACAAAAGGCTACAACCTTCTCTTTCTTCCTCCAGGTACTATGTTTCATAAATTTTTAGACTGGATACACCTGAAGTGCAACACCATAATCTGAAGGCCACATTTCATCGAGTTTTCGTACTGGACCCATCACAACATTGAAGCACAAAATTAATCATCACTACAATAGACCCATCAAATACACTTCCATCATCAATCTCTAAATCACCCAATACTAAAACACTGAAAACCGTCAACAACACAGTTACCAGAACACAGAACAGACAACAGAACTCTGCAACAATAAGAATATCCAACTGCAACTTCAAATATCATATCTCATAATGTATACACTACTATGATGAACCAAACTGACGTACATACATGCTTTTACCAAAGCCAACCCATGTACAGATCTGCAAATATTTACTCATAACTTTGCAATTGTTCCAGACATCAGTCATACCCAGATCATAACATTCATACAATAAAACATGCATCAATAATTCAGATCTAGTCTATCACATAATGATAATACATTCCAAGCCTTATGATTCCAATCCATCATCCATCATCAACTTCATAGGTGCATCCTTGATTTAGATCAAACTAAGCATCACAAACCCATAACCAGCATACTAGATCTCACACTTCATCAGATATTCAGTCCTTGCACACTTGCTCCTTTTGGCCTAACGATCTTCTCCTTATATAGGTTTAGACCTCTATTAATACCATGGTCCAAAACGATGTAGGACCAATACCTTGGACCCAATACCTGGGGTCAACACCTCAGACCAAATAGCATGGACCAATACCAAAATACCATGGACCAAATACCACAGACAAAAACTTAGTTTTCGAGCATGTATGCACCTTTCCTTCTGTGAAGTTTCGTGTGTACATATACGCGTCCTCTGTTCTGCTCATCTGTGTGTATACACACTTTCATCAAGGTTAACCTGTGTATACCTCTTTCTTGACCTACTGTACTATGATCTGTCATCTGATTAAGTTGTCACCTATATCATACCTTTGAGTGAGTTTCCATCAAGGACAACACCTGTATCATAATGCCAACATGTGATGCATTTGTACATGTTCGAAACGAGAAACGAACCAAGTTGAATAGTAAATATGAAAAGTGCATCCTTATTGGGTATAAGGATGGTTTAAAGGGTTATAAGCTTTGGAACCTAGTAAAAAGGAAGGTTGTGTACAACAAAGATCTGGTGTTCAAAGAGGTAAAAGATGTTATTGAATATGAATTCCAACCAAAGGAACATGAGAAGATATTGTTTGAGCTTAAGAAGGAAGAATAAGACTCTACAGCAAGGGAAGAATCAGAACATGAAGAGCCACAAACTCTGAGTGTGAGAAGATCAGTTCGAGAAAGAAGGTAGCCAGAAAGGTATTGTCCATCTGCTTTCTATTCAAATTTTTCTTTATCTATTACCGAGGATGATCTCAGAATTGTGAAGAAAGCAGTAGATTGAGAGGATGGAAAACTCTAAAAAGATGCCATGTTTGATGAAATGGCATCTTTGCACAAACATGAGGCTTGGGATCTGGTGGAGCTGTCAGCTAGAAGGAAACACATTTGCAGCAAATGGGTTTTCAAGAAGAAGACAAATGCAGAAGGAAAGGTGGAGAAATACAGAGCTTGGTTGGTAGCAAAAGGTTATTCCCAGGTGCTGAGAATTGATTTTGGTGATATTTTTTCTCCTTTCCCCAAGGTAACTATTATAGATCTGACCTGCAAATATATGAAAATACAAATATATCTAGAAATAATAAGATAGAAATAGATAGAATGCTTCTCTTTATTAATCAAACCCTTAAGGTAGGGCAACACCATACATTCACTCCTTAAGGAAGGAGAACACTCCACAAGGCATATGCATTTTCATACAATATTCCTTGACATCTCTCAATGGGGAGTCTCTAGCCTCTATATAGGCCTCATACATACAATACCATGGGTCATTATCATGGTTCCCTCAATACCATCTATCTAATACCATGGGCCCATTACATTATTACTAAATACTTGTGGTCCCTTACATGATACGGGTTAACCACCTTATTTATTACTATGTCCCATCCCATTATTACATTATTCCCTTGGGTACCTCCCTTTGTACCCAATATTATCCCCCCTAGGTATACTACATTGAACCCCCCTTAACATGTTTCATCCCCGAAACATGTGAATAACACAAATAATAATATCTACTCGAAAGAGTAGTCCACTGGTACCATGCACGTGCATCTAGCCATCTAAGAAAAAGGTAAACCCTTGATCTCGTGGGTGCCTCGCTTGAGATGGAAGTTGACCTTGGTAGCTCTTCTGTATTGATGTGTAGTAGGTGGATCTTTGCTCCTCTCTATCTGTCATGTGGGGGTTGTTGTCCTTGTAGTTAATTCGTTGCGATCTTGTTGGTTGTTTTCTTGCGAAGAGATGTGGGTGGTGATATGCTGAAGTGTTAACCAATAATGTATCTTTCTTTAATTCATCACCTAATGGAGCCTGATGGGTATCTTGTACCTGTTGTGGTGCTTGTTGTTTCTTCTTATCTTTCAATATTACTTCAACCACTGAGTCCCCATTTTATGTAACATTTTTTGCTTCAGCCTCTACCTGTTTTTCTGGTACTTGGTTTCATGTTTGTGTGAGGTTGTCGACCATCAATGGCTCATCATTTGATATGTCAGTCCCTGGAACATCTTCTGCTTCAGCCTCCATGGACTCTACCTGTTTATTGATGGAAATATCCTGTAATTTAATTTTCTTCTTTTTATACCAGAGCTTCAGGAATTTATCTAAGGATATCCCAAAACAACATCCATGTTATCCATATCTGAAGTATAAAAATCACCATGCAACACATATTTATCCATAGAAAGCTTCAAATCGTTATAAACTTGAAAATCCTCATCATCAACCTATGTGTTTTCAATGTGTTTGGCTGGAACTTGCAATGTTTTTGCCAAATTAACATTAATAAAATTATTCTTGTAGCTAGGATTTATAGACAAAATCATCTTCTCCTTCTGAATCAATCCATGAACCTGCAATAAGGAGATACCAGTAGAAAATAATCCTTTAGATTTCTTGGTTTCCTTCTTTCCTGCAAAACAAAATCTTTGATAGGTTTTTTGGTTTCCTCCTTTCTAGTATGAGACCATTTTTCCAAAAGTAGTTCTTCAATTTCGTTAGCACACCATAACTTCATAATCTCACTATCAAGTGATTTCCACCATATAGCAGCCTCATCATTCAAATAATACCCTATTTGTCCTTCCAACACCCTGGGAAGTCAAACTTAAGATGTGCTATGAAATTTTCAGTAGAAGACCCATTGTTTTTTCTGTAAAAAACGTACTATTATAAGCCATGAAGAGGGTTTTTGAAAACAAATTGCTTACTTGGCGAAAATTTGAAATGGCCACAATTCAGTCAATATTGCTCAGAATCCCTATCATGACCTATTTACGAAAATGGAACAACCATTCTGCATCTTCCCATGTAGTAGAAATCTCGGTCTAAGCATTGGAATTTTAGATCTGTGCTACAACTGTCCCACCGTCACAAAAAAATTCTGAAAAAAAGAGTTGATTAAATCAACGATATCTCCCTCATTTGGACTCTGATTCGACTGATTTTTTTCTAACTTGGGTATTTTTTCACAAAAAATCCAAATATGCAATTAGATCTATAGATTTTGCACTAGAACATATAGATCTGCTCCACAAACTCACCACCCTGAAAAATATCTGCCACCCAACTAATTTTTAAATCAACAATATCTCCCTCATCCGGACTCCGATTTAGTGAATTTTTTTTTCAAACTGAGTATTTTTTTTTTACCAGAAACCCAGATATGCAATTATATCTTGTATATTTTGCCCCAAATCTTGCATATTTGATCTGCAAACTCACCGCCCCAAAAAATGTTTGCAACACCACTAATTTTTAAATCAACGATATCTCCTTCATCTGGATTCTGATTTGGTCGATTGTTTTTTCCAGCTTGGGTATTTTTTCACAATAAATATAGATTTTCAATTAGATTTCACATATTTTTGACCAAAACATACAGATCTGATCTGCAAACTCACCACCCCAAAATGTTCCTGCAAAAATAACAAACAAATATTCTCAATTTGCCAAAGAAAGTTCTCTGGTACCACTTGTTATAGATCTAGCCTGCAAATATATGAAAATACAAATATACCTAGAAATAACAAGATAAACGTAGATAGAATGCTTCTCTTTATTAATCAAACCCTTAAGGTATGGAAACACCATACATTCAGCTGGCCTAAAGGCCAACCAAAAAGAGCGTAGTGTGAGTATAGAAAAATGGACAAATTTGACTACACACAATCCTCCTAATATACCCTCCAATTGTGGTCAAGCACCCATCCCATATCTGGAACCTGCCAAGGTCATAGCTTATGTGAGGTTTTCTCAGTACCACATTGGGTGATTTCTACCCAATTTGCATAGCCCCCCCAAAGAAGGCTCTAGAAACTAACCCTATCGAGCTAATTGAGTTAAGCTCAGTTCACATTATTGGCACTTCCTATTGCCATACCCTGGTGGGAGCACTATTTCCTTATACAGTCTCCCATCCACCCTCTCACTACCAAGGGTCCACTATCTGGAGAGTCATTACCCCTCGTGGAGAGGCCAGGATAATATGGGTTACTTTCTTTTCCACGGGAAGCTGGCTAATCACCACTGCCATGCCAAGCCAAATAACCTTATAGTGAGGGGACCCCAAAGAATGGGAATTTGATGGATCTTTTGTTCTCACTTGCTTTGGGAAATTTGAAGGCTATCAGTCGGTTTGTTGCTTTTCTTGTTGGTACCATTGATTTTTCTTTCTTTTTCTTTTTCTTTATATCTAAAGAGTACACTCCACAAGCCATATGCCTATTCATAGAATATTCCTTCACATCTCTCAATGGGGAGTCTCTAGCCTCTATATAGGCCTCATACATACAATACCATGGGTCATTACCATGGTTCCCTCAATACCATCTATCTAATACCATGGGCCCATTACATTATTACTAACTACTTGTGGTCCCTTACATGATACGGGTTCACCACCTTATTTATTACTATGGCCCATCCCATTATTACATTATTCCCTTGGGTACCTCCCTTTGCACCCCATATTATCCCCCCTAGGTATACTACAATAACTTCTATTAGATTACTTTTTTTTATTACTGCTGCTTTCAATTTTAAGGTAGAACGGATGGATGTGAAGACAACATTTCTTCACGGGGATCTAGAAGAGGACATCTACATGAAGCAGCTTGAAGGCTTTATGGTGAAGGGTAAGAAAGAGCTAGTGTGGAAGTTAAAGAAGCCTCTGTATGGGTTAAAACAGTCACCAAGGATGTGCTATCAGAAATTTGATACAGTTATACAGGGACTTGGCTTCACCAGAAGAAAAGCAGATCACTGTGTGTATTCTAAATTAATTGGTTACTATGTCATTTATCTGGTCTTGTATGTGGATGATATGTTGGCGGTTGGAAATGACAAAGAAATTATCCAGGATTTAAAGACCCATTTTTCCTTCAAATTCGGCATGACAGATCTTGGTGATGCAAACTATATTTTGGGCATGGAAATTAAAAGAGATCAGAAAGAGAGGAAGCTCTAGTTAAACCAGAGGAAGTATGTGGAGACAACATTACAGAGGTTTAATATGCAGGATTGTAAACTGGTGAAGGTTCCTATTCCTGTAGGTGTAAAGCTATCTACTAAATAGTGTCCCAAGACACAAGAAGAGGAAGAGGACATGTCCTGTGTCTCATATGCAAGTGTAGTTGGTAGCTTGATGTATGCGATGGTCTGTACTAGACTAGACATTGCACATACCATGGGAGTATTGAGCAGGTTTATGTCAAAATCAGGGAAGGAGCACTGGATAATAGCAAAGCAGGTTTTCAAGTATTTGTGTGGCAATAATGGTTATGGTTTGTGCTACCAAGGAAGACCAAGATTGGACAAAGTGTTGGATATTCATGGTTGGTTGATGTAGACTGGGCTAGAGATTTGGATTAGAGAATATCTACAAGTGGGTATGTGTTTAACCTATTTGGAGGTGCAATCAGTTGGATGAGTAAGAAACAATCTGTAGTGGCACTAACAACTACGGAGACAGAATACACAGCAGCCACTCATGCAAGCAAGGAAGCAGTTTGGTTACAAAGATTGTGTTCAAGTATGGGGTTAGTACAGGGAGTTATAAGGATAGACTATGACAGCCAAAGTGTAATTTTCTTGGCAAAGAACCCTACATATCATTCAAGGATAAAGCACATTGATTTTCAATATCATTTTGTGAGGGATATGATAGAAGACAAAAAGGTGTTGCTGGTAAAGGTGGACACTTTGAAGATTACTGCAGATGCATTGACAAAATCTGTGAGCTCTGAGAAGTTCTCTTGGTGTAGAGAAACAATGGGAATTGTAGGGCTGGATAAATGACTAATCTCTCTTGTGGCCCCTTGTGGAAAGAAAACAACAAGTGGGAGAATGTTGGATTGTGTTATATTCTTTCCACGACTAGCCCACGTAGTTAATTGGTGGGTTAGAAGGGGGCGGAGCCCCCCCCTTCGTTACGCCGATTGCATAGCGTGGGGGAATCACAGGGGATTTGAGGGGTGCAGGTAACCCCACAAGGGGTTTAGGGTTTTTGGACCCTATATTAGCGGGGGGAATCACAAGGGGTTTTGGACCCTATATGAGGTTGGGTGGACCTACCTATGGTTTTCTGCATGATTTTTGCACATGGTTTTGGACATGATGGTTTTCGGTCCATGTTTTTTTGGATGCGATTATTTTTCGGTCCATATTATTGGATGCTTCGGCATGTATAAATATGTATTGTAATATTGAAATGAATATAATGAAAAATCAAGTTGGTAGTCCCAATTTTGGGGTCTAGGGGAAAATCTTCGTGTATATGTGTTTTATATGTTATGCTCTCACATTGTTTATTTTTTGTGTTTTAGAATTCGTATCCAGGTAATTTGTGTATGAGGTTAAAACCTAGAGTGGAAAGCATTATATTCTCTTCAAAACAGATGTAGAGAGCCAGAGTTATGGGATTGAAAAACAATTAAAGTGATTTTTGGACTCCTATTGTGTCCAATGATGTTATATGGGTATGAAATGTGGGCTATCAACACCCTCATCTATAAATGAAAACAAATAAAAAAATCCAAAAATGCTTGATCATGAGAAAGCTCGAAATAAAAAGTTTGATACCTTATGAGATAATGTTTAGTGAAACGGGAACAATTCCCATCGAAGTGATTTCTATTGTGAGGCTCATAAGATATCTAAAAAGAATTGCAATAATGGGAGTAGGTAGATGGCCTAATGTTATCTTCAATGAAGGCATGAGTGAAAGAAAGAAAACATGGATGAGAAAAAATCCACATGGATGCAAAAGTGGAATATCCACCTCAATGCATGTTCCACAAATATCAAGGAGCTAAACAATTTTGTTATGGAGAAGTCTCGTAAATGAGTATGGGGAAAAAATATGGGTAGAAAGAAGAAGTACTACATTGAGGAATTCAATCCTATGTGTGATCTCCAACAAAAAGAGTATAATAGAGGTAGCATTCCATGGAGGGAAAAGGTTCTTATTGCTAAATTAAGAACCAACTCGCATAAGCTTCAGTGTGAAAAAAATATGGTATAAAAGGACTAAAGAAGCTTGGGAAGAATGGGTGTGTACATTTTGCATGTCTGGGGCAGTGGACCCAGAAGAACATTTCGTCCTGGAATGTGATGAGTTCAAAGACATCACAGATAGTTACAATTGGCATTGTCCTTTCAGGCAGGGGATTGTCAGAGGGTTGGACCAACTCATCATCAATTTTAATAAGAAAAATATTGAATTGCAAATGTAGTCTCGTGGACATTAAAATATCATTTCATATATCCATAATTTATGGATATGGTTGTACTATTCATGCGTGATTTCTAAATATATTGCATGGTGTTTAGCTATATGTGCAATGATTTTTATTTTTAAGCTTTCCACGAAAAACATCAAAGAATAAAATCCTTGAAAAATAACATATTTACCATTATTTACTTCCCACCATAATTTAAAAAAATATCTTCATAAATATAAAAAATTTATTTTCCATCATTATTTAAACTGTAATGTGTCAATTTACTTGTAGTTACTACCTACCAAAATTTATATAAGTGACTGTGATTGAGCAAACTATTAAATTATCCACTTCACATCTCAATTTATTGCCTCTTGCCAAAGAAAACCTATAGGATTTGATTTGTTTATTGAATTCTATTAATTTAACATTAACCAATGTTAGTTATAATTTTTTTAATGTTAGTGGTGAGTGACAATAAAATATATTTTCTTGTAGAATTGAGGCTTCTGTGATCCATCATATTTATAAGAGGATTTCGGCGTAAATCACATTAGGTAAGACATTTGCCGACGTGTTTCGAACCAACTAGTGTGGTTCATCGTCAGGACAAGTTGAAGAAACAAATCCAGCTCAACATGTTAAATAGTCAGACCAGAGATTAACATGTTGAGCTAGATCTGTTTCTTGAACTTGTCCTGACGATGAACCACACTGGTTGGTTCGAAACGCGTTGGAAAATGTCTTACCTAATGTGATTTACGCCGAAATCCTCTTATAAATATATTTTCTCTTATTAATATATTTTTGTTTTACATATTACATGTAATTTGACGATAGAATGGGGTACACAATATGCAATATAAAGAATATTATTTTTTGTCAACTTCATATTAAGTAGTTAAGAAAAAACGTATCTTGTTCATACTCAAAAGTAAATTTTTTAAGTTTATTTTTTTGTCCA
This sequence comes from Pinus taeda, assembly GCA_000404065.3. Taxonomy (NCBI): domain Eukaryota; kingdom Viridiplantae; phylum Streptophyta; class Pinopsida; order Pinales; family Pinaceae; genus Pinus; species Pinus taeda. The sequence goes on along the minus strand of APFE031618082.1, from coordinate 70,190 downwards.
ATTACTTTATCTCTTTATATAAAGTTGATGTAAAATTAAGGTGAAATTGAAGTATTTTATTTATGATCAACATTCATTTTTTGGTTATTACTATTTTTAATTTGTTAATGTACGTATTATTTTATTTTTTATCATTATAAAATCTTGATAATGACTCAACAAGGATGACCTTAGTTGACTAAGGTTGGAAATGTTTGAATAGCATCAATCATGGTTGACTGTAATTGAATATGGTCAAGTTATGTTGATTTGGGAAAAATATTGACCTTTATTAAATATGGCAAACATAGGGCTGACGAAGTTTGATCATGGTCAACCTTTTAAAAATTGACTATAAAGGTTGACTTTGTCTGACTATGTTTTACTAATGTGGTTGACTATGCTTGCTAATTAATATTAATCAATAATATTAATAGGTGATTATATTTGATCCAAGTTGAAGAGTGTTGACTATCAAACATAGTCAAATGTAATCGAACATAGTCAAATATAGTTAATTCGATTAAAGCTTGTGCATCTGATGGAATACTTATCCATTGAAAATCAAATGAATGGTGGATATAGTCTTAATGTGCGTACAGGTTAATGAAGGTTCTTGTAAACACACACCCTTACCCTTGGCGATGTGCTTGCTATGTTTACCAAACTTCCCTAGTATAGTTAGATTAAATGGGGTAATTAATATTTTTTTTACTTCTTCCAAGTTTCCAAAACACAATTTCGATGTCATCATCACATTTGTATGAGGAATAATTTTCCAGTAATATAAAATTTGTGCCAATTGGACTCCAATATTTTAAGTTATAAACTTTGAAATCCTTATTAGTGAAAAAATATCCTCTCTCTTTTTCTTTGCCATGTAGAATCCACATAGGGAACATGTGGTGTCTGCATGGCATGCTTGGTTACATTATTATCTATTTAATATAGATTCATGCTCAGTCATCTTTGAAATAGACTCTAAAAAGCACCATAAAACCACTGCAACAAAGACTTCCTTTACAAATTTCCCAGATTCAAACTATGTCAGAACTAGAGTTAAACTCCCAAAGGGAAGTGGCCATCCCAACCTATGTGGTGGAGGTTCTAATATATAAATCAATAGAGGAGGGGATTCGTGCTAATGTAACCACATGATCATTTCTTCTAATAGACACTAAGACATTCACACACACACACACACAAATATAGGTGTGACCCCACTTGATTAGCCCTAGTGCTTAAGTTCTCCACTCATGAAGTGTGACCAACCTTAATAATTGGTTCTCGGTCCTTTAATTCCTTATCCCATCTATTATCTTCTCGATACATGTTATTTTTCCCAGTGGCCTCATCAGCTAATCACTCGAGTCCACATCGTTGCCCTTTGCATGTCAGCCTAGTGTTGAGTCATCCCGACTCTTCCATAACTAGTGCACAAAGGATACCTCTAGGTGATAGACTATATGATGGAAATTTCCCCATCAACTACAACAATGACACTTTGTTTATGCATAGGACCTAACTCTTCCCTAGCCTCTTCCATGTCACTGTCTCCCCCATTTCATTCCAGTCCCTACAATCCCGATGATCTCTTTGTGTGCTCCAATTTTGATTTTCCTGGGATGAGACTTCTAGGACATGTCGCCCCAAATCTCTCCCTTCCAGAACACTTAGTGTAGGCTCCAACTCAGCTTGACCTCATTCACGCCACATATTCCATGTTGCCTTATTCCTTCTCCTCCTGATGCTTCCCTTCACATGGTCCCCTTTCAGCTTCCGGGGATGAGACTTCTTGGAGATGTCACCTGATTTATTTCCCTTGCGACACACTTAAACCTATGTGGAGTCTATTCCTTCGACAAGTTCATTTGATATAACTTTTCTATTATATTTCCCATCTCATGTTAAGTGATGGACTTCTATCAAGGTTAAAGGAAAATGAATATGTTTTTTCTAGCGTACTCTACCTCCATCTCTATTAAAGGTTTTTACACAAGAACTTTACTAAGGCTATTATATAAACATGACACATCTATCCTTGGTTATGGGATTTAAACAAAATTTGTCATGTCATAGTTCTCCTGTAATGAACCTCTAAAACATACCCAAAAAAGAGTTGTTTCTTTGCCCCCACTTCTATATAGTATCAAATGTATGCATGGTGAATATTATTGCGAGTGACAGGTTAAAGTATAACAACTTAAATGGAGTCCTTTTTTTCTTTCTCTTTCATTTTAATTACGTGTCTACCAACACCTACACATTCTAAGAATTTTGAACCCATTCTATTGTTAATATTTATACCTTTTCTTAATTTTTCCTAACTACCCACCCTTTACATTCAACCCCTTGGCCCCAGCCTTGGCCATTAATACTCTACCCAAGTTAGGTTATGTGTTTACAAGTGGGCATCCACTATGAAGGCAGACATGTTTCTTCTCCTTTCGATGAGTTGGCACTCTACGATCTCTCCTTCCCACTAGCTAACTGTCCATGGTACCTAACCTCTTGTCAACTAAATTCTCATCAGCCTTGTACACCTATGCTCATGTGAATGTTGTATGTGGGCACAATTCTTAATATTTATAGTTCCAATGACATATCGATGGTTGAGATCCACTTGGTACATATCTAGCACTTTGGTCTTTTAGAAATAACCCTAACCATATTTGGCTACCTAAACTCATGGTTACACTCCATTCTATGTTTTCCTTGCGGACTTTGATAGACCGATGGATCCCGTTGTTCCCTTTGATCCTTCTACTTGATGCCTAGCTTCCTCATGTTGTTTTGCTTACTGCCGCTACAAGGGTTTGGCTCAACTTTTCTACAAGAGCATAATGTGAATTCCTCTTTGATGTTAGCAGACTCCATTTCTCCTCTGTCTTTTGAAGGAGGGTTAGAATGCAAAGGAACTATCATGAAATCTGTTATCAGGTGTTGGCTTAGTGGGGCCTAACCCATGCTTGGAAGTGATTTATCCAAGAAAATCCTAGTACTACTAACCCTTTCGGCAATAGTCCACGAAGCGCGAACTGAGGTCTCACTCGAAGTAGTATGGGAGGGTGCTAGAACCAGGTTTCTGCACCCTGGGGATGTTTGATATGAGGTGATTGCTACGCAGTACAACCTTCACACTTACTTTGCTATGTGCACCAGCGGGCACTCACACCTCGTGATACAGTCTTCGCGCAGTTCTAGCCTCAGTGTGACCCATGTTATTTACACAAGTCTTCCTTAATTAGGCTCTGTTAACTGATTACTTAGATTATTTTCATATATAAGCATTCATACAAGTATTTATCAATTGCACGCAGTAAATAAACAGAGTAATGCATAACATTAAAATACGGATTCAAGAACAGATGCACAGAATAAACTTCTCTTTATTAACTTTCAATCCCAAGTACAAACTCGACTCCTCCCTTTGTACTTAGCTAGAGGGGTCCACGCACTCAGCTGCGGACTCTACTAGGCCTCTGCGTACTCGGCTATAGAGCCTCTTCCTACTACTATGACCCAGTACACTTTAGATTTAACTCTAACCTCGAACCATGCCTTCATTGTTCTATCTATCCTTCACTGTCTTTACACTTAGAGCCTCGCTTTATTTATACAATCCCATGGTCCACGGACCATGGTTAGGCCGACAAAACTTTACATTAAATTACAATATTTTACAGTGGACAACCCTATGACTCATCCTAGACTTCGCGCTCCACGCTCGCAATTCGCGAAGTCTTACAATACAATTGACCAAAACTTGGGCTTTGAGCCCCAAAACATGTTGTGGGGGATCCAATGACCAACAGTGCCCCAACACAATCATCGTGACTCATCTCGAGTCACTTTTCTGGTGTGTCGATCTTCACATCGAGCCCCTCTAACTATGCATGTGCTGCGCAAAGGTCTGCATCACACTGTTTTTCCATCTACTAGATCTACTCTACTCTTTCTGCTGAATGCTCACTGTCAAGGGAAAATCGCTATCTTAAGGCATGCAACCCTTTCATTTGTGCGAGCTTTCCTTCGATGTCAGTAGTGATGAGGAAGGCCTCATCAATCTAAGGCTAGATGCATGCTTTAAGTATTGACTCTTTCTATTGTGTGACATCCACCTGTTACTTCAATGCATTCTCCTACTATAACTTCACCAGTCATTGGGTCAGGACAACTGTCTGCTCCATTCCGTGCAAACTCTCATATTGCACTCGAAGCTCCCACACCTCTATTTCCAAGCACTGTATGGTGGGGTCCTCTTGTAAGGATGTGAGTACCACGAAGGATTCTCCCAACATAGTAGTACAGGTCTCCATTGCATGTCCTATTTACTCTAGCCCTTTTTGGATAGTGCTAGTGCACTGTTCCCTAACTTCCAGGGGTGTGCATGACTACGCCTTTAATCGCAATTCGACAATCTGAAGGTTGAGGTCCAGCTGTATCCTCGTTGCTTCCTCCTTTGCCTCACGGAATCCACTAGTTAATTTGTGAATTCACATTCTTACTGGTAGATCATTTAGGCTAGCCAATTTCGGGATAGTTGCATAGGCATCATCCACTGCCTAAGCTAGTCCTTGAGTTTGTGTAATGAGTTCATCATGCTACTGGCTGAGCTATTCCAGATTAATCTTTTTTTCACTCAATACCTATGGTGCATGGTCTTCTCTCGCCGGAGCTCATCTATGATCTGATCCTGTAACTAGTACAGGGTTTCCCACAGAAGGGTAGCCAAGTTTATGCTCAACCCCTTAATCCTACCTACCACAACAAGGTCAACTTCATTCTCTGCCACTAACGTGCTCTCGAGGAACACAAAATTTTTGGTCACGCAGGCATGCAACATCTATTCCGTCTCTGATGTACCTGTTGTGACATATGTCGCCATCGTTCCTGTTTGAGGGGGTTGCACCTATAGTCCCTGTAACTGCATTTGTAGCACCTCCAACAGAGTGTTCTGCTCCACCATCACTTCTTGGAGTGCGTCCTTAGTGACATTGCGAACCGTGTCACCTATGTTAAAAATTATCACCTTCTGTAAGCGTGATTGGGTCAGTGCACATCTTGGATGCCTTCATCTTCTTTATGGGAACTAGTTTCTCAGAGATGCGTGGTCGTTTCAACTGTTGCGAGGTAGTTTCTAGACCTGCATGCTCTTCGTCAGGGTCGATGTTGTCAGGTCGATGTTCTCAGCCTCCTATCGTGTGGACATTTCATGGCCCCCCTCAGCCTCCTTTATTGGTGTTGTTGTTGTTTCTGCCATCTGCACTATTGCTACTGCATCGGTTGTCTTCTGTTGTGTAACTACTTCTTGTTCATGGCACCTCTTTTTGGCTAGCTACGTAATGCGTAGCTTGGTGTCCTTCTTCCTTTGTTGGGCTGCAGCCTTCTCCATTCCTTCCAAATCTAGGGTGTTCCACTCTGGAGGCCATGTTTCCAATGTTGTGAAGATGGCATCATTAGTACCAATAAATGGAAGCTTTGTCCATTCATTTGTTGGATCCTTCCGCGCCTAGACATGAATGTTGTGCATTTTGACTTTGAACTCTGCAAATCTCTCCAAAGTGGCATACGCTATTGGTGACAACCGTGGTTTTTTATTGATCGACATCCGGATGCTTACCTCCATCAGGACCCAAAAACTGTTGATCACATGAATCTCCTTTGCATCCTTCGTGGCCTAGAAAGAAGCATACTTCGCGACCTCAGGAAGGTCTTGGCCGATAGGTGGGAACTGGCTATCTGTCGGTAGTTCTCCTGCTAGAAACAAGATGGATAAGAGCAACAACGTGTAGTGGAAGGTCTTACCCTGCTCTTGGGCATCATTGCAGTTCAGAAAAAATTCCTCACAGAGGAACTCGGGCAAGTTGAATTGGACCCCCTTCATGCACTGCTCAGCCAGTGCAACCATAGGCGCTGGTACTTCATCGGCACGACACTTCCACATTAATTTGCTAGCCAGGAGCTGGGTGGCTAAGCACACACCTTTGTCCTTGATACTCACAATTGCATAGCTGCGCTTCTCTTTTCCAGCTTGTATTTGGTTTTCATGGCTTCCGCAAGAGCCAAATCACTGCTTCTACTAGCTATTTCCTTGGGGTCCCTTCCCTTACAAGGAAGTCGAGAAATCCTATGAATAAGTTCCGTCGTGATGGGAATAGGCTCGTCCAGCCATAGATACCCATCATGCACCAGGCACAACAGCTGCTTGATGATGAAAATGGTGATGGGCACGTGGTGAAAATGGGATATCCATCATAGATGAAGTAACTCAACCTTCTCCACACCGTACATCCATTTTCGTAGCTCCAAGGTGATCACTGGCCCCTCCAACTTCTATTTCATCAAGATTTCCATCGTCAGGTGTAGGAACTTCTCACTGTGTGCGAGCTCCTAATCTTCAAACTTCAGGGGTAGGCACCTGACCGATGGGTGGACCTTCAAAATTAATGTCGTTGGGGATGATCAAGGTTTAGAGTGCACTCTTCATGGCCTCCAGGTCTTTGGTCACCCGAACTTTCCCTTTCCACGGAGGGACATATGTGGGTAACTTTGTTGTAGAAGGCATTGGTGGGACATCCTCCTCCACATCATCTTATGCCTCTATCTAATAAATTAGAGCCTATCAGTCTTCCTCCTCTTCATCTGATTCATTGATGATGGATTTGCCTTTTTCTTTCATTAATAACTTACTGAACCATGGGTTTCTTGGCGATACACGGACAGGTCCCATAGTCTACTTATCATTCCTCGGCCGCAGTGTCTGTGGTGATTTTGGAATTTTTGGTGCAACTGCCACATCTCTACACTCCTCATGGACCATATGGGGCTCCGCAACCTCACCAGTGGTATCTTTGGAAAATCACACTCCTGGTCTGGTAGTAGTCATTGTGTTTACACGGGATATGTTCTGTCACATACTCAAAGGTGGTAAGAGTGCTTGGCACTCACTGGTCTATAATCGCTCAAATCTCAAACAACCAAGTGTTGTCTCATGGTGAGCACTCAGGGTTTTATAGCATTTTTTGAATTTGAATTCTACCATTCCCCCCACCTCTAAGTCATTAATGGCTTCTTGGTGGTAGATCATCCCAAATCTAGCTCTTAATTCGTGTTTTAATTGCCCGCCACCCGCTCCTCTTTATATTAAATTGGACTTCTTGTCATAAATTGTGACACCAACTGTCACTTCCCAGCCTACTCGCATGGCAGTGTAGCCCCCTCTGTGTGGGCATGACCCTTGTGACATGATGATCCTGCACGCAACCTCCTTATTGCACAGCATCACCACAAACTCTTTTATAGTCCCGCGCTCTCTTTCAACTACTTGGATCATTGAGACCATGCTCCCTATGGCTAGTCAGGTGGTCGCACGACCTGTGCGAGACTTCAGTTCACCTTCTAGCCCAGTCTATGAGAACTCCTCAATTATCCTTGCGATAGACAGTGCTACACATTCTCCCTTATGCAGTGTGCTCCCCTAGTTACTTTTTTTGGTAAGGTGCAGTCATAGCCATGGTAGTAGAGTCACAAATTCTTGGCGACAATCTTCTAATGCAGTAGTATGGATGCCCGTATGTTTTCTTGTCATTCTTAGTTTATCGACGAGACATGCTTGTGCAATTTCATTTTCCAGTGTTTTTATCTCCACGTCCATTAACCTCTTTTTCTTCCTTAGTCGTACACTATCTTCTTCGAGTTCGCAAAGTTTTAGGTTCCCTCACCAAATGGCTTCATGAATCCGCATATGTTCGCCCTTGCGTAGCTGCATAATTCCTTCATCCTGGTCCTCTCGTACTGTCCTAATTGTGGTAGCTATTACTTGAGGATTCCTTTCCTCTGAACTTATGGTCTCGACTATGTTCCTCAACTTTGGAATTGTCTTCGCGCTCAGGGTTTTGCACATGGTCCTATAGGCCCATTGAACAGCTGGCACACGAAGGTCCCATTTAGTTCTTTTTTCTTGGTGAACCTCGTTTAGGACTCTGCGCGCCCTATTGAATGCTTCCTTGTGGAACATTTGTGGTATGCGTCGCCTTTCCTGCTGCTGCGTCCTATTCTGATTTTCAATCCTGAGTTTAGGTTGTGCTTGTGCGGGCTGCACAACACATGTCTGTACCCATCGAGACAGGTAGGCATGCAAGTTGCTCTGTCCTTGCTGACTAACTCTTGTTCGAAGTTGGGGGCCTCCAAACCATAGCTGCATCATCCTACTACATCCGTGCTAGTCCTCAAAATTTGTTTGATGTGTACCCCACCATCATGCGGGTGTTGCGCACAGTGCCCACTTCAACACGTCGAACCGTTGCTATTCTGGTACTGTGCTTTCAAATTTGCTCAGGAATCCATCCATCACTGTCAATCCATGATATGTCGGCAACTCTCTTGCCTATGTTGTCACGCAACATAGTGATCTAACTATCATGATGCAATTCAGTGTCGTCACTTTGTGCAACCAATTCTACCATCTCTCTACTTCTTCGTCTGAATCTGAAGTGCAGGAACTTTCACGCTCCCACGAGATCCTCCCATATGTAGTGGGATTCACCCAATCCTGGTAGTGTGAAGTTATCTTGTAAATAAAATCAAGATCATCGTCACTATCGTCGTCGCGCACTGGTTCAATGTAGCGTGCTGGTTCAACTAGGTCTAGTGGGACTACTACACATAGTGACTTTATCTCGAAGATCATTTTGCGCTTCTTCAAGTTGATGACTCTGTTCATATCGGTGGCCCAGTCTATTCCTAACTGCGTGGGATAGTGATTTCTATCATCGACAATCTCTATTACTTCAAAAATTTCCTGCGCGCTTGCGCCTTTAATATCAATTGTTACCCTTTGCAACCTCCCCATGGGAGAAATATTCTATTAATTCGCCATTCACAATTGAATAGGGGACCATTTTAATGCAGGCTTTCCCATGCATTCCCATGTTTGCTTCTGTAATACATTCGCGTCTGAACCCAGATCTAGGATTACCTAATCCATTTCATACTCACCAATTTGTATAGTCAACCTCATTTCTCTTCCAATGCACAATGCATGCTTCCCCAATTTCTAGACTACACACGGTTCTCCTAACCCTGCGCACCTAGTGATCAACTCTTGTAGTCCTTTAACTGCCTTGCTGTCATGCAACAATTTCATGAACATCTCCATAAAGGTAGTGAGCATTGAGGGATCCATCCCTGGCTCTAGTTGATCATTACTACTTGAGGTGGAGGCCTCTGTGAAGCTCTTCTTAGCTTCCATGAATGTCTCCTTTGCACTTTCTAATTCAAACTTGGGTTCCTTTACATGAGCCTTGCGAACCCATGTACTTTCCTCTGGCTACTTCCCCATATCCTCTCCCATGGTTGTACCACTCCTAATCATCATGTTTATGTTCAGGTCCTCTTTGCAAAGCTTAGACCTCATCATTTGTATATTCTGAGTCAGCGGAGGCTGGAATACCCCTATTTCGCGCATCCTTGTGATCAACATAGGACAGTCTATTGTTTCATGATCAAATTGAGCACAATACAAACAAGATATCCTTGTTGGGTTGGTACAATCCCCAACATAGTGGATTGGTCCTCCATAATTGTAACAAATTAATTGCTCGCGGCCCCTTCCTGGTCTCATTCCACCTTGTCCTCGACCTCACCCCTGAAATATAGCGTGCGCCATCACAACATCTCGGTCGAGGGCTCACATTTCATTCTGCATCCTATAGGCAGGGATCTGATCCATCATTAGCTCGTAACTGCGGCAAGTGCACTCATAGTGGCCTACTGACCTACATAAATTACAAAACACTTGATGTGGTGTCTCTGTATATTTTTGCAATAGATGGCAATTATCCGTCGTGTGTTTCCCTCCTATCTAACAGATCACGCACAATAAAGTGGGTGCTGCGCTCAGCCTTGCTTGTGCCTCCTGTCTCAACAGCATTGGCCCTCCTCCTGCCAAGTAGTTCGCGAACACTAGACAATGGTCCTTGTCATGGCCTTGACCTTTGCACTTTATGCACCATACCTCCTCGCATGCCTCTGGCCGCAGTGCCCTATCATGCTTCAAGCTCTGCATCTCCAAACACAAATTCTATAGTTGCTCGTGGATCTATTGAACTCCCAACCCAGAATCTTATATTAAGGTCACATGTAATCTCATTTCCATTTCCAACGCTTCGACCTGGGTGGAAATTTTCTGTTGTGACAACGCCATCCTCTAGCGCAGTGTCAGAGATGCTACAAACCATGCATGATGCTATCCATCTTTCAATCTCATATTGGCTTCGCAGATCGCACTCTTCAGTCATTGATCTAGATCCTAGGGAGTCTCGCTAGGGAGCATCATGATTTCTTTAAACACAATGATTGATTGTGTTTCTAACTTTGGCCTACTAAATTCCCTATTCAATGCATTTTGGATCTCTGTTATCCTCGCATTTGGGTGGTCATTAGATTGCTTGATATACCATGTTAATGTGTGATCCTGCAGTGCGCTCAACAATGTAGCCTTCTTAATATTGTCATCCATGACACCTTGTTCTTCCCATACTTCTCTTACCACAAACCAGAATTTGTCTGATTCTTCATTCCCTACTCCTCTAAATACTGGTAGTTTGATCGTGCTCATCATACTAAACTATGGAGGTGGTGGAGGTGTAGTGGGTGGAGACTGAGGTGAGGGAGGTGAAGTGGGTGGCATTGTGGGTGGATGTGCTAATCGCGGATTGCGCTACCTTATCAAACTGACCACGCTTCTTGTAGAGACCCTAGCAAACTCTTCCTTACTCTTTCGCGAGGGTGAAATTAAGGGACTGTTTTCCAATTCTTCGCTACTTTTGTAGATCTTTCCACTCCGTGTAGTCCCAAACATTAATGTATTCGCATGACCCTTTTTTCTCACAATAACATCTTAATCCAAGTATTCAAAGATTTAATATACTTACCTCATGGTCCTTTAAGAAAGCATCGTTCTACCCCGCTGTAGCTCATGGTCATGTCTACCGCAAACTCAGTGATAAATCCCCCTATTTTCCAATTGACCCAATGGTCCATAGATCGCGTGATCTTATATTCTGATGCTTCTAGTCTACACACTCATTCCAAAGTCCACACTATTGGTTTGTCGAGCGTACACCTTCCCTGGCTATCGGCTAACTTTGCAATCCACTCATATAGTTCGAAAGGAAAGGATGCAAAGAAAATCTCATGGATTTCCATATACACATAGTGCTCCAACCACTTTTCCTTAGATAGTTGCAGAGTTTTGTTTTCCTATGTTGTGAACTTGTGAATCTTCTTGTCCAACCGCTCTTCAATTTCCTTCTTTGTTGGGTTCCGGTGGCATGACATCAGACATCCTTTATACAGATCTCGGTCTTGGCAACAAAACCATTTGTTGGATTAGTGGGACCTGAACTAGGTTTGGAAGTGATTTAGCCAAGATAATCCCAGCACTACTGGCCCTTTCGGCAATAGTCCATGGAGCGTAGACTGAGGTCTCACCTGAAGTAGTATGCGAAGGTGCTAGGACTAGGTTTCCACACCATGGGAATGTCTGATATGAGGTTATTGGTATGCGGTCCAACGTTCGCACTTACTGCGCTACGCACACCAGCGAGCACTTCGCACCCCATGATACAGTCTTTGTGTAGTTCTAGTCGCAGCGTGACCCGTGTTATTTACCCAAGTCTCCTTAATTAGGCTTTGTTAGCTGATTACTTAGATTATTTTCATATATAAGAATTCATACAAGTATTATTAATTGCACGCAGTAAATAAACAAAGTGATGTGTAACATAAAAATATGGATTCAAGAACAGATGCATAGAATAAAATTCTCTTTATTAACTTTCAATCCCAAGTACAAACCTGACTCCACCCGTCGCACTCAGCTGTAGGGGTTTGTGCACTCATTTGCGGACTCTACAAAGCCTCTACTTACTCAACTGTAGAGCCTCTTCCTATTACTATGACCCAGTACACTTTAGATTCAACTCTAACCTTGAACCATGCCTTCACTATTCTATCTATCCTTCACTATCTTTACACTTAGAGCCTCGCTCTATTTATACAATCGCATGGTCTGCATACCATGGGTAGGTCGACAAAACTTTACATTAAATTACAATATTTTAGGGTGGACAACCCTATGACTCATCCTAGACTTCGCGCTCTGTGCTTGCAATTCACTGAGTCTTACAATAAAATTGACCAAAACTTGGTCTTTGAGCCCCAAAACATGCTGCAGGGGATCCCATGCCGAACATTGGGCTCGATCATCATCCACTTAGGAATCAGGGAATTTTTCCACCATATCCTTGCTAGTTTCCAGATTTCATGAAGGGTCATTCTATTTATTACCTAGTTTGAAAATTTCTTGTTTGCTAGTTTAGGTGAACCCCAAGGTGTTGCAAAGGCCATCGCTTTCTTAGAGCCTAGATGGTTCCTCTCAACACCTAGGTAAATTTCCTTTGTGGTTTATTTTACATGTTTTCAAGTTCTGGTGTTTGGTTCCCTGATATCTAACTTGGTTAATTTTTTTCTCTTGTCTCCAGGAGGGTTAATGATACCTTGGTTCCTTACACTATCTCAGGTAAAATTATTTTCTTAGCCTTCATTCCCCTTGCATATTCTCCTATTCATTCAAGTCTTAGGATTCTTCTTCAGGTAACATGGTTTGTGTTCTTGTTACACATAAGCACAGTGGTAGAATGTTATTTGAACACTCTGAGTGGAAATTGGGTTCTCTTCTTTTAAATTTTCCTTTTTTTTCCCAAGTAGGTGATCTCTTGGCTTAGAACTTCCCCATTCCATGGGATTTACTGGTTGCGAATATTGTTCCTATCGTCTCTATTCCACTAGAAACTAGATGAATGTATACCTCACGTCTACAATGTTTCTTAAGAAATGTCTGTGATATCGCTTGTGCTTTTCAGTTGCATATTTTTACCTGCATTTAGTCATTTAAACCCTACTTGGTCGACAATCTTGAGGCATGCTGGAGGATTTTATGTATATGTTTTCTACTCTTCATGAGTGACTAAGTTATTGATTTACATTCATAGTCTGGTGACTGTCTTAATTCAATGGAATCTCTATATAATGTTTTTCCTTCCCTTCCACCATCTTACTGGGCTGCATCAGCCCTTAGGTTCATTGGTTGAACTCTGACTAGAATGTAATACTTCGTATACAAAACTATGAACTCTTAATTTACTTTCTTCTTACTTTTAATTTTCTTTCAACTCTATTGTTTAATGAAAAGTGCATGGGATTTTTCAAGAATGGTTTAACTTTCTATACATTTTGTAATGGTCACTGTATCAATTTTCTTTAAAGTTCTAACAAATTACAACCTCAGGAAAATATAATCTGTAACTTGATTTCTTGTTATTATGCCTCAAGAAAGGAACTAGATTGTAATATCAGTTGATTTTTGATAACTTGGCTAGGCTCACTAGATTAAGTAGGGAATTTATTCTCGTCATGAAATCTATCATAGAAACCAACTGACTTTCTTTTTGCTGTGTATTTTATTTAAGTATTGACTATCCACACCCTATATTTTCTTTCTTGTTCTTTCCTCCTAAGCTAGCTTGTAATTCCCTATAATATTTCAAAATTATTTCACCATCTACATGCATAGTTTCTTACCTGAGGTGCATGCTAGGCTTCACCCAATTCTTCTCTATGTTATGCATCTATAGTAGCAAGTATGAACTTTCCAGTAAGTACACATATGTGCATGCAACCTAAGTATATTCACTGTAATATAAGTACTTGAAATCAAGCATGCATAATATTAAGGATATTCACTTACTAATTTGTTTCAGTACCACTACTTGTATCAAGCATGCATGACATTTTTGTAAAATGTTCACTAGCATATTCCTTGCACACTAATTACTTGCATCATGCATCCATAAAATTAAGGATTAACTCAAAGCAAAAACCCCACGTAAATAACCTACCTATACATGTTGTTATCCATATATCAAGAAAAATCATAATAGTTTTAGCATGATTCCTACAGTACATTCTCAGCATACAATTTCCAGCCTACGCATTCTATAACCAATATATAAACGCATTCCACCAGAACATAATTCATGCATTCATTGCTATCATAACAACAACATTATGAATACTATTAAGATTTTCAGTGGGTATAGGATCCTCTGACTAGTACTCCTACACTAGAAATCTATGGCTTGCAGCACCAAACCACCCAACCTTGAATCACCTCTGATTGTCCTTGAGCTATGATAACTTGCCAGTCCTTAGTAACCTCTACCGAGCCTTGATAATATTTATTTAAAATTATCCTGCTCGCTGATTTTTCCTTAGCAGTGTCCTTCCCTCTGGGGATTTGTTTCCCCTTAGCCTAGGCTTTTTCAATTCTTTTTCCTAAAAGAAAAAGCCAGTTTTTCTCTTTGCTTCACATTTATACTCTATCTTTATCTCCCACCAAGATATCCTCTATATCTATATATGTTTAAATTTAGGAAAATCAAAGTGAATCTGATTCTCCTTAGATTCTGGTAAGTCTCATCCACTCTGATGTCAGCCATCATGATTTCTAGAAATAAAACCAACAACTCTATTTATTAATTTAAACATCCTTTCACAAATATAATCAGTTTGTCCCATCCTAGTAAAGTCACTAGAAATGGAAACAATCAAATGACTAATTATTTTAATTACAATGTGGGTGTTACATTGTCCCCCCTTAAAATTTAACACCTTGCTCGATGTTTATTATCCCTGTGAAAATAATCCTCGATACACTTCTTTAATTACATCTTATTTTTCCCAGGTTTCCTCCTCATGCATGAAGTGCTGCCAATGCACTTTAACCTAAGCAATGACCTGATCCAAAATACTATTTCCCTCCACTCCAAAATGTGGAGTGGTTCAGGAAAGAAGTCTCCTTCAGGCTCCACCTATATGATATGCCAATCAACTATATGAGAGTTGTCATGCACATATTTTTTTAATAATGACACATGAAATACATTATCTACTTTAACATGAGTAGGTAAAGTTAATTGGTATGCTATTGGACCTATCCGGTCCAGTACTTCAAACGACCGACAAAACTATGGTGCTATTTTAGCACATCTGCCAATGCTCAGGGTGCTTTTGTGAGGTTTGAACCTTATATGCACATGCTCCCTTACCTGAAACTCTTTAGGAACCATTTTTTATCTGCATAGCTCTTTTGACAGTCTTGACCGATTTTAATGTTCACTCTGAATTTTCTGCACTATTTCCTCCATTTCAAGGAAGACTTCTAGTCCAAGGACCAATCTGTCTTCTGGTTGACTCCAACTGAGTGGGGTATGGTATTTTCTACCATAAAGGGTTTCAAATGGCTCATTTTAATGGAGGCATGCTAACTATTGTTTTAGGCGAACTTGGCTAGATGCAGAAAGTATTCCCATTTTGCAGATCTATCCATCACATACATTCAAAGAAGATCTTCCAAAACCTGATTCATTCTTTCGGTTTACCCATCTATCTACAGAAGGTAGGTAAGACTAATTTTAGTTTAGTACCAAAATTTCCAAATAATGCTTTCCATAAATTTGAGTTAAACTTTGCATCCCTATCTGATATTATCATTTTTGGTATGCCATGCAGTCTAAAAATATCTTTCATGAAGATATTTGCAATTTGTGTCATACTAAAAGTAGATTGCATGGGAATAAAGTGTGCTTCCTTCATCAGTACATATACTAATACCATAACGAAATCATGTTGGTACCTGGTCTTTGGGAATTTGGTTATGAAGTCTATGGGAATCACTTCCCACTTCCTTTCTGGAATGGGTAATGAAGTTAATAAACCCGTCAGATGTTGATTCTATTGTCTCACCTGCTGACATTGTAGGCATTTTTCTAAATAATCAGCTACTTATTTTTTCATTCTGGATAAGAAAAACTATTTTCTAAGAGCAGTTATCATTTTCTGGTACCTGGGGTCGCCAACATATGGTTTCTTATTCTTCTCATCTAAAATAATTTGTTTTAGAGTAGTCACATTGGGAATAACCCATCTACCTTGGTAGGTGATCAATCCTTGAGAATTTACACCGTACTTGGATTTTTGCCCTTCGTGTATTTTATTCTGCAACTCTTGATATTGTGGATCGCGTTCCCTGCTAGTGTCACCTGTTCCTTAAATTTTGTCCATATATTTGTTCCTATATATGCGATCAAAGCATGAGCATGCCGACTTAATGCATCAATAATTTTGTTCTCCTTCCCTTTAATATGTTGGATTTCGAATTCAAATTCACTAAGGAAGGCTAACCACCTAACCTATCGTACATTCAAGTTGGGTTGATAGAAAAAGTATTTAAGACTAATGTGGTCGGTCACCAAAACAAACTTCTTTCCTAGCAGATAATGCATCCACATTTTTAAGGCATGAATTACCGCAACTAATTCTAGGTAATAAACAACATAATTCTGCTCATGTTTCTTCAATTTTTGGGACTCATATGCTACAACAATATTGTCCTACAGAAGTTCCCCACCTCAACCCTCTAAACATGCATCATGTTTCTTCAATTTTCAAGACTCATATGCTACAACAACATTGTCCTGCAGAATTACCCCACCTAAACCCTCGAGACATGCATCTGTTCATACCATAAGCTCCTTATCTAGATCTTCTATCCATAGGATAGGAGTAGTTGTCAGCATTTCTTTCAATTTATTCAAGCTTTCTAAGCATTTTTCCATCCACTCAAACTTCACTCCTTTTTTCTACAATGAGGTAACAAGATGCTAGCTTGGAAAACTCCTTCACAAATCTGTGGTAGTACCTAGAAATTCCCATACATGAACGAACTACAGAGACATATTTTGGTGATAGCCATTCTAGAATAGCTTTAACTTTCTCTCAGTTAACCTCCAACCCCTCCTTAGAGATGACATGTCCTAAGTATTGTATCCTGGGTTTGAAAAAATCACACCTACTGTGTTTTGCGTATAGTTTGCGCTCTCTTAATGTCTGCAACACCAACCTTATGTGTTCTTGATGTTCTTCCTTGTTTTTTGAATAAACAAGGATGTCATCAATGGAGACTAGCACAAATTGATCCAGGTACTTGTGTAGTACACTATTCAAAAGACACATGAAGGTTGCAGGTGCATTGGTGAGGCTGAACATTAGCACCACAAACGTGTAATGCCTATATTGCATTCTAAAGGTTTTTTTATAGATATCCTCCTCCTTTATACACAATTGATATTAGGCCGTTCTCAGGTTAATTTTTGAGAAGACAGTGGCTCCTATGACTTGGTCAAATAAATAATCTATTCTTGGTAGGGGATATCTATTTTTAACTGTTAATTTGTTTAGTTACCTATAGTCAGTACACATTTTGTAGATGCCAGCCTTCTTTTTCACAACTAGTACTAGAACCACCCAGGGAGAAATGTTGGGTTTAATATATTCGTTATGCAACAATTCTTGTAACTGCATCTTTAGCTCCAATAATTCTGGGGTACTCATACGATATGGAGTTTTGGACATGGGAACAACTGCAGGTACTAAATTTATAGTAAATTCTATATCTTGAGATGGAGTTAATCCAAGAATTTCTTCCGAAAAAACATTCAGGAACTTCTTAATGATCGGTATAGTCTCCAAAATTTACTTTTTAGTCAGTTGTGTTGTAGCTTCCACGCGTGACAAGTATAATTGGCATCCTTTTCTAGTGCTTATTTTCAGTTGCAATGCTAAAATCTACCAGACTAATACCCATTTTTCTTTCCCTCTAATTATTTTAGGGGCTCCATCCATACCAACACATCCCACTTTTTTTCTAAACAGTTTATAACAACGACTTTCTATTCTAACCAATCCATACCAATCAACAAATCATAAGACCCGAGTGGAATAAGGTTTAGATCTACAATTGAGGAATGCCCATTAAAATCAATTGGACATTATTTCAAGTTTCTATTCACTCTCCGCTTTGTTCCTATTGTGAGCTGAACCAACCATGCATTTTTTATTTTTTTTATTTGCAGATTGCATTTTTCTACAATTTGGCAGCTAAAATAACTTAGACAATCCTCGGGATCTATCAAAATAGACACATAATTGTTTAAGATGTTACCTTGAATTTCCAACATAGTAGCCTGATGTTCAGCTTGTCAATTCTCCAAGGCTACGCTAATCCTTGGTATATTCCTCACAACATCATTAATAGTGGTGGCCTCATGAACTACCTAGATGTTCTGAATGGATCGAAGATTGTGTGGACAGTCCCTCATCATATGCAACTCTCCACATCCCCAACATATTAATGGTTCTTTGGGAGTACTATTTTTGTTGTTGTTCTATTTTGTCACTTTCGAACAAGTATAAGTTTGAGTTGGAAAGCACACCTCTCCTTTGACCCCCTTCCTTCTTTTATGATCTCTACCAAAATTTTTTAGGTAGAGTAGTTTCTATTTTTTCATGCCCCCACCAACTCTGATACCTTCTTTAGTCCTCCACATATTTCGACTTTCATTTTTAATTTTTAATTTGTTGATAACATAACTTGGCCTTCCTAAACATCTCATGCATGGTCCATGGGTTATCAAACTCAATTATCTCCTTATAGGAGACTGGCAAACAATTAAAAAAACATTGGATTTTGGCTTTTTCCTCCTTCAAATATAACATGTACCTCAATAAGTTGGTTAATTTATTTACAAACTCATCCATGGTCATTTGACCCAACTTCAACTCATGGAACTCTTTAGCTGTCATCATAATATTATTCACTCAGAAAGCGTGACTTGAATTATTTCTAAAATTCCTCACACAAAATTTTCTTTTCCTCTAACATTTGAACACTCTTCCTCTCCTCCCACCACAGTGTAGCCTTACCCTACAATTTAAAAATTTCCAATCGTGCCTTTAGGTTACATTCATATTCATAAACTTGAAAGTAATTAATAATGTTCAACAACCATGATTCTGCATCCTCCTCTTTCTCCATATCAAACACCGGTGGTTTGATTCGCCTAAATTCACCTTGTAACTCTGCTCTTATCCGTTTGTTATGTAATTTTGGTGACTTGCGATCAGAGTCTCCTCCACTTCCTGACTTGTTAGACTCTGTCTTTTTCATGCCTTCAGTGTCCACACTCTTGTGGCTAGACTTCTCTATCTAGTCTCTGATTAACTTTTCCTACTCTTCATTGGCTTTCAGAAGCCTCTCATTACAGTGACAGAGTTGGGCCAACTCTAGTTGTGTTGGAAATAATACTGGGGGGAATCAGTATTAGAAATTTAACAATTTTTCATTTCCATAAACATATTGATATACGCTACTTTTGTTAATTCAACCTGCGTATATACGCAACTGTGTTTAGAGAAAACCACATATATCTTACAGGCTTATAATTTAGTTAGTTGATCTTAATCTGTGTATCAGAACCATAAAACAGTATTCATGTGCAATAAACAGTACAGGAAATCACACACATCAACACAAGATATAAGGTGGAAACCCAATGTGGGTGAAAACAACCTGCTGCAATTCGTCTCTATCTTCTTTTAATTAGAAAATTCCTTTTACAATATTTCTGTACTGGTGCAGTCTTATACCAGCATGCAGGATTCTACCTGTAGAAGGCTACAACATTCTCTCATTCTCCAGCTTCTCTTGGAAGGGAGCTACAACCCCCTTAGCTCTTGTACTAGCTGTTGTATTAGTACATAGGTGCTAACCTACAAAAGTCTACAACCTTCTCTTCTCTTCCAGGGACCACGTTTCATAAATTTTCAGACTGGATCCATCAACAACATCAATCAAACATCAAATATATCTGCATCAACCAATATCCTTTGCACCAACCAAAAATTGAATCAAACACTCACTTCTCTAAATATTGTAACCAGAATACAGTAACAGTAACCAGAAACCAATCCTGAACCCAGATCACTGCAACAATAAATAGAAGTATCTAACACATATTTTATGAGATGTATACTACTTCAACATGTAGAAGTTGTGTGCATATGCTCCTATATTAAGGAAAAACTATGTATACATTGTTTTAAATTACCAAACCAGCATGTATACGCGCCTTTTCTATGCTAAACCTACGTACAAATCTATAAATGATAATTTACCCTTTTCAATTATTCAGACGTCAATTATACCTAGATCATCAGATTTATAGATCAAGTCATGCGCCAAATATAGCAGATCAAAATCACACAAAGGTACTTCTCTTCAAGCCTTGAGATCTTGACTAATTAATCGAACTTATCCTTCTTCTAGCACTCAGGCTCCTCTTTGATTCAGATCCAGCTATGCACCATAACCCCATGACCAGTATAGATCTTGCTCATCATAAGATATTCAACTATTGAGTGCCTTTACCTAATGATCTCCTTCCCCTTTCATAGTGTTAGGCCTTGCTCAATACCATGGTCCAAAACCTCTTAGAACCAATACCTAGGTCCAAATACCTGGGTTCAACACTTTGAACGAGATACCATGATCCAAAACCATAACTTCAAATACCAAGGACCCAAACCAAGTTTTCCAAACTGTACGCGCTTTTTTGTGCATGAAAGTGCATGTATACGCATACGCGCCTTTTGGTATGTGGATTTGCGTGTATATGTGGATTGGTCAATGGGAACCTATGTATACCTCATTTTCCTTTATTCTGAGAGCGTACGAGCCTAAATTGTCATATGAGTGATTTGTCAAGTGAGTTGCCATCAAGGACAATACCTGTGCCATAGCGCCAATCCTATGTCATAATGCCAACAATCTCCCCCTTTGGACTTGATGGCAACCCCAAGTCACTCAAATTCATATCCCCCTTTGTCATCAAGGGCAAAGGGTTATGCTCCCCCTGAGTACATGCTAAAATCTCTGCTCTATTGTGCTGTCCATGCTCCCCCTGATTGTAGGCATGGTCTGCAAAAAGATGTTCTACAAGAAAGAAATTGGCTCTTTACATCATAAATGACCTTCCTATCACCAAAGACTCATACATACATGCATATTCCAACCAAAATTGACTCATCCACCCAACGACGTGGGGATATACGAAAAATTTATACATGATACAACAAGAATATTACATCATCCATCCCAGGCATAGTGGGGAACCAAAATAGGTCATTACATGGCCTTGATAATAAAAGAAATACAATGACATAGAGACCAAATATCTAAGACAAGACTATGATAGTATCAACATTATCTGTCAATCACCATCCGGACCATCAACCATGATCTCCCTTTACACTTGTTCCACTTGAATCAAAAGAAGCTATGAAGTTGTAACAAGATATTCTAAGATAATGCCAACAATGCATTATTAGAAGTATATGCTCCCCCTAAACCTGTGCCAGATGGTGTCTGTCAGACCCATATCAGAGTCTTTTCATCCTGAGTCTAGCCCATTGTTTTTCTTCATTCCAACATATACGCGACTGTATCCATAGAAAAAGGTGTATGTACGCGGATGCTCTTCATGAAACTCCCATACAACCACTTTTCTCTGAAACAGATAAGTGTCAATAGTGAGATGATGCATCAACTATTCCCAGCTTCTATTTGAGTTATTCAAATGTCTCCCTGGGCAGTGGTTTGGTTAGTATATCAACAACCTGTTCCTTGGAGGGAACATACTCCAATTTGACCTTTTGTTCAAGCACTTGTTCCCGGAGAAAATGATATTTGATAGTTATGTGCTTGGTCTTTGAATGTATGACTGGATTCTTTGAAATACTGATTGCACTCATATTATCACATAAAATGGATATAAGTGGAGTACAAGTGATTTAAATATCTTGTAATGTTTGCATCATCCAAAGGAGTTGTGTGCAACAAGATGTAGCAGCCACATATTCTGCTTCAGCTGTAGATAATGCAATTGAACTTTGTTTCTTGCAAAACCAAGATAGTAATCTAGAAGCCATAAAGAATGCACCACCACTAGTGCTTTTTCTGTCATCCCCGCTTCTTGCCCAATTTGCATCTGTATATGCATGAAGTGTGAGATCTGTGTCTCTAGGATACCATAAGCCATAGCTTTGTGTTCCCTGAGGATATTTGAAAATCCTTTTAACTGCCTAAAGTTGTGCTTCCTTTTGATTTGCATGGAATCTTCCAACTATTCCTACTACATGCATGATGTATGGTCGGGTAGCTGTTAGATATAGAAGACTACCAATCATGGATCTATAGGTTGGTTGATGTATTGCTGTTGATTCATCATTTGTGCTGAGGCTGCATCCTGTTACTAGAGGGGTACATACTAGTTTTGAATCTTCCATGCCATATTTCTTCAAGATCTGCTTGAGGTACTTGGTTTGTGATAGAAGGATACCATCTTTGTTTTGTTGGACTTGTAAACCAAGAAAATATGTGAGCTCACTAAGAAGGGACATTTCAAATTCTTTCTACATCATCGAGGCAAAGTTTTGACTCATGGCTTCTTCATTGCTACCAAAGATGATATCATCAACATACACAACAAGTATTAGCAATTTATTATTGTCAATTTTTATGTATAGATTGCTATCTACTGATCCTTTTGAAAAGCCTTGTTGATGGAGGTATTTGTCTAGACGATAATACCAAGCCCTCGGATCCTGTTTAAGACCATAGAGAGCCTTTTTGAGTTTGCATACAAGTTTTGGATCATTTCCAAGGATGAATCCATCTCATTTCCCAATATACACTTCTTCTTCTAAGTCTCCGATTAGAAAGGTAGATTTCACATCCATTTCATATACTTCGAACTTTTGAAAGCTAGAAAGAGCAAGGAACATTCTTATGGCTTCAAGTCTAGCTACTGGTGTAAAATTATTTTCAAAGTCTATACCTTCTTGCTAAGCATACCATTTACAAACAAGTCTAGCCTTATTTCTAATAACATTTCCATTTCCGTTCAGCTTGTTTTTGAATATCCATTTGGTCCCTATGACATTCTTATCATTAGGTCTAGGAACCAATTCCCAAGTGTTATTATTTTCAATCTGCTCAAGTTCTTCATTCATGGCCTTGACCTAGCATTCATCTTTGCATGCTTCACTTATATTTCATGGTTCGACAGAGGAGAGCGATGCTAGATAGCTTGAAGCTTCTGTAATAGTTCTTCTTGTTTGTACACCTGCCTCTTTCTGCCTTGAAATTTGAGACTTTGGATGGTTCTTCTGGACGTACCTGGATGGAGTCTTTTCTTCTACCCTGATATGTTCTTCTGGTCCCTCATAAGCTTCTTCTTCAGCATTAATCTGATTTGATGTTGAAGAATAGTCCTCATCATCATCTTCAAAATATTCAGATTTTACCTGCTTTGGATTGTTGCCTGCTTCATCAACCACCACATCAATACTTTCAACATTTTATCGAGTATCTTATTGTAACACTTATATCCTTTACTTCGGGAAGAGTAACTGAGGAGAATGCCTTCATCTGCCCTAGATTCAAATTTGCTGAGCTTTTCATTAGTCCTTGAGATCTGATTCATTTTCAACCAAGGCTTTGAATGCTTTAACTTTTTTGAAAGCTTCATCTTTATTCTTCAGAAGTCCTATCCAACACATCCTAGAAAACTTGTCAATGTAAAATATAAAGTACTCTTCTCCTTGAGGTGACTTTTTCCTTTATGGACCACATAATTCAGTATGGACAAGTTCAAGTGGCTTACTAGCTGATCCTTCCTTCTCAAGGAAGTGAGTTCTGGTTTTCTTACCAAAATGACATGATTTTCATATCGTATTATCTGGAATTCTGATGTCAGGAAGATCGAAAACAACCTAATATTTTCATGCTTTCCTTATCTAAGGGAAGCTTAGATGCTCCAATCCTCTATGTCATAGCCAGTGTTCATCATTTTTGCTTAGATAACATTGTTGTTTTCCTCCCTTGAGTATGTATAAATTATTTGGTGTTCTTATGCCTTTGATCACTATTTCTCCTATATCATGCTCACAAATAATACATCCATTTGATCGAAATAGTGCCTCATTTCCTTGTTCACACATTTGACTAACACTCAATAGATTATGCTTTAAGCCATTAACATACATAACATTCCCAGCTTTGACCTTTTCTTTTAAAAGAACAGAGCCTTTACCTTTTATGAGAGCACGGGTGTCATTTCCAAATGAGACTTTCCTTTCCTTTTCTAAGGCACTATATGACTGAAGTTTTTCTTTATCACCGGTTATATGTTTAGAGCATCCACTATCGATGTACCACTGATTTTGCTGTCCTTCCACATATAAGGCTATACCACATCTTTCGGGTTGCGGTTCTTTCTTTCTCCATGTCTTGGGACCCAATGAAGCTTACTCCTTTTGAGATGTTTACCGAAACTGACTCCTGCATTTAGAATATTCATGACTGAAGTTGTTACAAATAGAGCATTCTATTTCATTTTCAAGAGCAAAAAAGTTATTGTAGGTCCTCTTCATGATCCCAGTCACATTCCTTTGATTTTGTGCTTCTCTAGTCATGATGGTCTTGTAGGAAACACATTGAGCAGCTTTGTGTCCAAAGTTATGACATGAAAAACATTAGCCATTAAATAAATTCTTGTGATTATCAAATCTACGAGCAAGGTGATTGTAGTTTCTATTGACATTCATTCTTGAGGTAAATTTAGAATTATTTACCTGCAGTTGGTTGTAGCTTTTGTTCATCCTTGAAGTAGAGTGACCCCGATTTACCTGGTGATCTGCTTTATGCCTTTGTTGACGATTGTCAACCTATTCACTTCTCCTTGCTGTATCAAGATAACTTCTGTGCTTGAGATGCATCTTCAGTATATCCAAGACCTGTCTTGATTAGAGGAGAATGCTGCACTTTGATAATCTCATCTAAAGTTTCAGATCCTTTAGAAAATCTAAGATTAAGAGCTTTTGTTTTCTCAATATCTTTTCTAAGTCCCACAATTTCACATTCTAACTTTTCATTGTGTTTTTCCCTTGTAGCAAGTTGGAATGTCAGGGTATCTATGATCATACTATTTTCTTCTAAACAGATTTTAAGTTTAGAAATTTCATCATAGAGATCATCTTCATCTATAGCATCCAAGAAATCATCATTTTCAAAAGCTATCAAAAGTCTATAATCATTACCATGTTCATCTTCATCACTATTTGAAAGTCCATCATTGTCTTCATGTGTATAATAACTCTTCTTACTTACGTTCTGTTTTCTTTTCCATTTAACTGGTTCCTTACCTTTATCAAGATTATCTTTATGAGGAAATTTGGTTGCATAGTGACTGACTCTTCCAGAAGCAAAGCATTTGAAAGGTAGCTTACCTCTGAATCTTCTAGAACCTCATTGAAGGTTCTTGAAAAAGTTTGATTCTTCCTCTCCTTCTGACGTATGCCCTGACTCGTTGTATTCTCCTTTTCCTAAAGCTTTGAATGGAGTTTCTCTCATGTCTAATGGACCCCCTTTTCTCATTTCGAAATCAGTTAGGATTTCGTGTAGTTGTGACATAGTAATACTCTGAAGATTCTACTTTTCTCCTATGGCAGAAACCTTTGATTCAAACTTAGAAGACAAGGATCTTAGTACCTTTTCAACTAAAGTAACTTCTTTTATTTTTTCACCCAATTTCTTCATGCGATTAGCAATCTCATCTATGTGTAGGAAATAATTAGCTACACTTTCATCATTGTGCATTTTGAGAGTTTCATATTCAATTCTGAGAGATTGTAGTTTTGCATGTTTTACGTGATCATCTCCTTCATAGCTTAGAATGATATTGTCCCACATTTCTTTGGCAATTTTGAGCTGCGTAACTTTGACGAATTCTGATTGTGATAGACTCCCCAATAGAGTATTGACAACCTTTGCAATTGTTTCACACTACTTTTTACCTACTGTATCTATAGGAGTTGCTGCTAGAAATGTGTATCCTCCTTCCATGATATCGCAAACTTTTGTTCCAAGAGATTGAAGATAGGTTGTGGTTCTTACCTTCAAATAGACGAAGTTGCTCCCATTCATGATCGATGGCCTGATGGATGCCTCTTTTTTGTAGTTGCTCATGATGACAGATCTTCCTTCAAGCAATCAAGCTTCTTTTGAAAGACCTGCTCTGACACCAATTGTTGGAAATAATACAGAGATGGGGGGGGGGTGAATCAGTATTAGAAATTTAACAATTTTTCATTTCCATAAATACATTGATATATGCTACTTTTGTTAATTCAACCTGCGTATATACAGAACTTTGTTTAGAGAAAACTATGTATATCTTACAGATTTCTAATTTATTTAGTTGATCTTAATCTGTGTATCAGAACCATAAAACAGTATTCAAGTGCAGTAAACAGTACATGCAAGCACACACATGAACACAAGATATAAGGTGGAAACCTAATGTGGGTGAAAACCACCTACTACAATTTGTCTCTATCTTCTTTTAATTAGAAACTTCTTTTTAGAATATTTTTGTATTGTTGCAGTCTTATACCAGTATGCAGGTTTCTACCTGCAGAAGGCTACAACTTTCTCTCATTCTCTAGCTTCTCGTGGAAGGGATCTACAACCCCCTTAGCTCTTGTACTAGCTAATGTACTAGTATGTAGGTGCTGACCTACTGAAGGCTACAACCTTCTCTTTTCTTCCAGGCATCACGTTTCATAAATTTTCAGATTGGATCCATTAATAACATCAATCAAACATCAAATATATTTGCATCAACCAATCTCCTTTGTACCAACCAAAAACTGAATCAAACACTCACTTTTCTAAATATTGTAACCAGAATACAGTAATAGTAACCAAAAACCAATCCTAAACCCAGAACACTACAAGAACAAATAGAAGTAGCTCACACATATTTTATGAGATATATGCTACTTCAACATGTAGAAACTGTGTGCATACACTACTATATTAAGGAAAACCTTCATATACGTCGTTTTGAATTACCGAACCAACGTCTATACATTCCTTTTCTATGTTGAACTTGCGTACAGATCTATAAAAGATAATTTACCCTTTTCAATTGTTCATACATCAGTTATACCCAGATCATCAGATTTATAGATCAAGTCATGTGCCAAATATAACAGATCAACATCGCACCAAGATACTTCTCTTAATGCCTTGAGATCTTGACCAATCAATAGATCTTATCCTTCTTCTAGCACTCAAGTTCCTCCTCGATTTAGATCCAGCTATGCACCATAACCCCATGACCAATATTCTAGATCTTCTTCATCATAAGATATTCAATTCTTGAGTGCCTTTGCCTAATGATCTCCTTCCCCTTTTATATTCTTAGGCCTTACTCAATACCATGGTCTAAAACCTCTTAGAACCAATACCTAGGTCCAAATACCTGGGTTCAACACTTTAGACGAGATACCATGGTCCAAAACCATAGGTTCAAATACCAAGGACCAAAACGAAGTTTTCCAAACTGTACGCACTTTTCTGTGCATGAAAGTGCGTGTATATGCATACGTGCCTTTTGGTCGTGAATCTGCATGTATACGTGCCTTGGTCAATGGGAACCTACGTATACCACCTTTTCCTTTATTCTAAGAGCCTATGAGCTTGAATTGTCATCTGAGTGATTTGCTGAGTGAGCTGCCATCAAGGACAATGCCTGTAAAATAGTTCCAATCCTGTGTCATAATGCCAACAAGTTGTAGGGTCATTACCATATCCACAAACTAGGAGGATAGGGTGGCACTTCCCTATTCCCCCAATTCCACCTATAGTCCTTCTCCCCCTGTGCTAGTCGGCGGAGGTTCTTCCATTGTGGCTCATAATTTCAATTTCTTATGAAAAAACCCAAAATAAATAACATTATTACAAGTGAGAGGTGAAAAATACAATTAATGTATAACAAATTAAATGGATTCCTTTGTTTATTTCTCTTTCATTTTAATTACAAGTGTACCTACACCTACACATTCTAAGAATTTTGAACCCATTGTATTGTTAATATTATACCTTTTTTTATTTTGTCATAAATACCCATCTATTGTACTGTGCAACAACCCCACATTTACTTTACATAAATAACCTAGGTGAATATTGTACAAATAAATAGGGACCCTTAAAAAAATAAAAAACATAACAATATAGCTTAATTTTGAAGATTTTGTTTAGGAATAAATTTGATTTTCCTTTCTAATAAAACGTCATTAAGCTTTAATTACCGAAACAAGGCCACTTTAAAGGAAAATTCGACAATATCGCATATCGCAAATTCTCAAGAGTATAATAGTTCACCTACCAAGCCGAGACTTGTAATTGCGTAGCCCATAGGGAACCCAAGAAAATTAATTATTTATAAAATCTTAAAGTATTAATGAGAATCCCTTAGGGTAGAAGCTCCCTACATTGCAATTCCACAACAAATAGGCAATATATCGAAAAGGCCTCCCTCTTGCGAAACATGATAAGTCATCGAACTTGATGAAATAATAAACTATACCATTAAAAAACACATCGCATCCGGATGTATCGCAAGAATGCCAATAATCTCTGCTCGTATCATTCCAAATGGTTCCAATTGTGATAAATCTATTCATTAAAGAAAAGCACCTAAGGAAATAATAAAGCTTAGACAAAAGCTCCGCTTGAATATAAACCTATGGGACCTTTACAAGGGCCACATCATTTTATGCAAATCATAATTGCTCAAAGCTTTAACCATGTTGATTTTCTATTCTATCGTGAAATCGTCGATTGCAATATTGCAATTATCGCAATCACACATATCCCATGCTTAACACATCGATATGGTGATATCACCATCGAATATCGGCGCAGTACTTAAAGAATGAATTTTGTTTACCATTCGAAAAAATTTTGCAGTACGATATATTAATGAATAATAAATAAACCAAATGAAGCCATGATTTTAGATAATTAATGGGTTCTAACAGTATTTATGGTTTCAAGGCCCAAGGAGATTTGGTGACTTGTTTAGATTAATGTTCATTAAAACCTCTCTTTCTGTCGTTTCAAAATATTTATGTGTCCACATTATTTTACGTTTAACTCCTATTTTCTCTTCATTTGCTTTGTATTCTCTGTATTGTAGGATTTCTCCCAAGAGAAGAATTGTGTAGCAAAATGACTATGTCTAAGAAAGGAAAAAAGTCCAGTGCAGCCACATAATCTTCTACGTCTGATGTAATAGAAATGCCTCCATTATTCTTAGGTACAACATGCACTATTGACAACGGGACTTCCTCATTGGAAACTATGTACCAGCTGCTAGAAAGTGAGAGTCCAAGGATAATTAAGAGAAAAACAACAACAGATGGCACTACTTCTTCGAAAGCCTCTCACTTTGAAGCTGCAAGTTGTTTCCTTCACATAATTACTGCTAGACCAAATATTTTAACATACACTGATATAGTAAAATGGAGAATAGACAATATTAACATTTTCGACTGTGCATTCCAGAATTCAAGGCAAGAGGTTATTAGTTCCTTCACAACATAAGATCTAAAGAGAATTTATCATATACCCAACCCACAAAATGTATATGATAAAACCTTCCTAAATCATTTCACAAAAGAGAATTAGGAACCATTAGACCTAATTAGGAAATGGAGGTCCAATTCAAACAAGGACAAATGAGAGAAATCACGTATGTATCCTATAGCACCTCTCTCTTCTCCCTACTATTATGTCGCAGCTATGATGTGTAGATTATTTTGAAGCATAAGACTCTTAAAGAATTCAAAAGGTCTCTTTGGCCTTCCTTTACCCTTCAATGTGGTGTCTATGCATTACATGATTTCAAACATGTTGCACTTGAAATCGATCACATTACTTGTTTAAATATTTCCACCATTCCCGGAAAATAGTTTGACCCCAATAAGGTTTCACAGAACTTCACTGCTTCAATAAAAATAAGGAAATTAAACCATGAGGAAGATGATATTGATAATGTTTTTGAGTGAGCCGAGCTATTTTCACAAGTACAACATTTGGCTACACTAAGATTCAACCCACCAAATTTTGCTTGTTTCCACCAGTATAGGAGGAAAAGGTTGCTAAAGGTCCCTTGGATCTGTTAGGAATAGCTAAGACAAATGCATGAAAGGAACAAAGTCCAAACCAAAGCTCGGAAAGGGTCTCAGAACACGATTTCGAGTACGATTCAGAGAAGAGATCAGAATAGAATTATGAGCTTCATTCACATAAGAAATGAGAACAAGGTTTTGAACAAACCTCAGAGGAGAAATCAACCCAGAGTTCAGAGCAAGACTCACAACATGACTTAGAGCATAATTCATAGAAGAGCCAGAGAAGAGTAGTGAAAAGGACACTAAAAAGGAGTCTAAAAAGGCCTCAACAAAGAAATGAATGGAAGATGTTTCCACTAAAGTGCACATAGATGAAACCCCCATAAAAAATCAACTAGATGAGGCATGGAAGCAGTTTGACAAACAACCAAGAGGACAACAGGGTGAAAAGGATGTTGAAATGGAAAAAACATACAAAACACTCCAAAACACTAGACAAAGCTCGGTTACTAATAAGGCTACTAACAAAGATATCACCACAGAAGAGATTGAAATCGTCCTGACATTCCCTTCAATAAAAATCGTTCTCAGAGTGGATGAAATTCCTCCTCTTGATCTCTTTTACAATCCAAAGTATCATATTGTAATAAAAAGATAAAATAAAAGGAGGAGAGGAGAACAATCCTCAATGATAATTACTGATAATGAACCAATGGATGTTGTATGGAAGCATACCCCCATAAATCCTTCAGAGAATCTGACCAAACTGTCATAGTATACAGGTGCTTATGCATATCCCACTATTAACAAGGAATTGGAAGTCAAATAAATTGTAAAGGAGAAAGATGAAATGATACAGGAATTAGAAAAATAGTTGGCCGAATAAAATTAGAATGTAGACCATCGAAGGAAAGCACAAATGGCACAACTACAACAGAGATTTGATCAGTTAAAGCTTCAATATCAAGCAGAGACAAGTGCTAAAGATGCTCAAATACAACAACTACAATTTTATGTGGAACAACTGAAAGATAGTCCAAAAATTAAGGATTTTGTAGAAGAGACACTAGAACTCAATTTCTTATTGTCAATGCAACAAACAACGTTTTGTCGGGAGGTATCAGTCATTAATCCAATGTGCAAGGAAAGTGATTCACTGATGAATCGAGAATCCGATCTGAGTACCACCTTCAACGAGACTAATAAGAAGATTTCACGATACATTACAGAGGAAAGATACTCCAAAAAGAAGGGTAGAAGATATCCCTAGGATAGAATAATCTCACAAAGATATCCTCTTCATTGATTGGGATATTCAGCTAAAACAGACAGAAAGGGCGATCACAAGTGAAACTGATGCTTCAAACAATATCATTGATACCATCAATGATAATTTGCATAATGCCAATATGATACAGGAATGCCCACCTAGAGTCTCCCTAATATCATATCCCTAGAACCAAAACTGTAAGAAACTTCGAAAGAAAAAGAATATGCAATTAAACAGCTTACAAAACTAGATTGGGAAGTGTATTGGAGATATTTGGTAAAGCCACATAGTCAGTGGCTAGTACTATGATGCCTAGCTGACTCAACCATGCACATGATGCCTTCCCCTTCAGATGTAGCGTATAAATGCTAGATGCACATGAGGATGAGTCATCCTCCTTAAGTCAAGCCAATGATGGATATACATGAGCTCAGACAACAAATGAAAGAGTAGATATCATTACATGTTGGAGCATCATTTCAGTAATTTTCATTTTATGTAATTTTGTCACTTATTTTAAGGAGAGTTGTTTAAACCTCTTCATAATTTCATGTAATGCCTATTTTGTAATTTTATTCTATTATATAAATCTTTTCATGTCTTTTAAGAAAGGGTCCTGAATTTTATAAAGAAACACTTTGAAATCTTGCACTTCTTTACTTTGAAGTTATCTTCGTACAATGTTATGATCAGAGTCCTAAAGTTTTGTGAAGGAGGCTTTTGGAAGCTTTCACTTTTGTACTTTTGGAAACCATCTTAATGAAAAAGACTCCACTGGAAATATTCTATTCATGAGAAGATTTATATGCATCAGGTACTTCTATCATTCTGTATTGATTTGTTTTTGAATTGACAACCATTTTCCTTTATATTGTTTGTCACATGTATCTTTTCTAATACAGTTATGTATTCATTCATTTATAAACATGCTTGGACTATTATTTTTAATACATTAAGGAACAAGTGTTTAAATGATATTTGATGCGGTATATGCTTATCAATTATTTTGATTAACTAATTAATCAAAATAATGATTTCAAAGGCTTTTCATTTCTATTAGTATTTGATTAATCTTCATTGTCATGTACAAAAGATAATCATTGTAGATCACACACATATAAGTAAAATCTCAAGTAATATATAGATAGGTTACATATATGTATTTCAGTTGAAAACCACCCTACCTATCACTTAGTTTTTGGTAATCAAACACCCTATCCATCCCATCACATTTTTATTGGGAAACTGGTCCCATTATATCTAGTTGGAGCCACTAATCCAAACAGAAAAGGGATGGTATTTCAGGCCCCGACTGGGAGTTTGTCCCCCATGTTGTTGTAGCAATTTTCTAGGCTTCAAAACCACCCTTTACATTCAACCTTTTGGCCCATGCCTTGGTCATTAACGCTCTACCCAAGTTAGGTTATGTGTTTATAACTGGGCATCTACTATGAAGGCATACATGTTTCTTCTCCTTTCAGTGAGTTGGCATTCTATAAACTCTCCTTCCCACCAGATGACTCGCATATGGCTGATTTTCCATCATACCTAACCTCTTGTCAATGAAATTCTCATCAACACGATACATGTATGCTCATGTGAACCTGGTACATGGGCAAAATTCTTAAGATTTATAGTTTCAATGACATATCAATGGTTTAGATCAACTTGGTATAGATCTAGGGCTCTAAAATTTTAGAACTAACCCTAACCTTCTTTGGCTACCTAAACTCATAGTTACACTCCATTAGCTTTGACAAAGCGGTGGCTCTTGCTTTTTCCTTTGATCCTTCTGCTTGATGCCTAACTTCCTTTTGTTGTTATTCTTTCTTAACTGCAAGGGTTTCTCTCATCTCCGCTACAAGAGCATAACACGACTTCCAATTGAGAATTAGTAGACTCCATTACTGCTCTGTCTTTAAGTATTCACTATCTAAACCCTATATGCCTTTCATGTTCTTTCCTCCTAACCCAGCTTGTAACTGCTTGTAATATTTTAAAATGATTTCACCATCTGCATGCATAGTTTCTTACTCGAGGTGCATGCTAGGCTTCACCCAATCCTTCTCTACATTATGCATCTATAGTAGCAAGTATGGAATTTCTAGTAAGTACTCATATATGCATGCAGCCTATGTTTATTAGTTGTTTTTTAAGGGTATATGTAGCCACTCATCTGTCTTATATTTACTATTGTTTATACTATCGCATGCCTCCCTTGAATAATTCTAATGAAACACATGTTTTCTTTCTATAGTTACCTCTAATTATTTCATTCAACCAGTATTTCCATGCATTTAATTCTGTTTTCATTGTAATATAAGTACTTGAAATCAAGCATGCATAATATTAAGAACATTCACTTGTTCATTTGTTTCAGTACCACTACTCGTAAGACACATGCATTACATTTATAAAACATTCATTGGCATATTGCTTGCACACTAGCTACTTGCATCATGCATCCATAAACTTAAGGATTAACTCAAAG
Organism: Pinus taeda; assembly: GCA_000404065.3. Classification (NCBI taxonomy): domain Eukaryota; kingdom Viridiplantae; phylum Streptophyta; class Pinopsida; order Pinales; family Pinaceae; genus Pinus; species Pinus taeda. The sequence goes on along the minus strand of APFE031618082.1, from coordinate 36,444 downwards.
CACAAATCCCAAGTAAATAACTTGCCTACTGCATCTTGTTATCCATATATCAAGAAATTTCGCAATAGTTTCAGCAGAATTTCTATAGTACATTCTAAGCATAGAATTTCTAGCCTATGCATTCTATAACAAATATATAAACACAATCCACCATAACATAATTCATGCATTCATTGCTACCATAACAACATCATTATTTAATATTTTTAGTGGGTACAAGATCCTCTGACTAGTACTCCCACACTGGAACTCTATGGCTTGCAAAACCAAACCACCCAACCTTGAATCACTTTTGATTCCCCCCAATCTATGATAACTTTCCAAGCCTCAGTAAACTCTACTGAGCCTTGATAATGTTTATTTAACATTATCTTGCTCATAGATTTTTCCTTGCTAGTGTCCTACCTTCTAGGGATTTGTTTCCCCTTAGCCTAGGATTTTCAATTCTTTTCCGTAAAGGAAAACGCCTACTTTTCTACTTGCAACACATTCTCCTTGGTCTTTATCTCCCACCGAGATATCATATAGATCCATATATTTTTAAATTTAGGAAAATCAAAGTGAATCTGAATCTTCTCAAGTTCTAGGAAGTCTCATTTATTCTAGTGTCATCCATCATGATTTCCAGAAGCAAAACCAACAACTTTATTTATTAATTGAAACATCCTTTCACAAATATAATTAGCTTTTCCCATCCTAGTATACTCACTAGTAATGGTAACCATGAAACAAATAATTATTTTAATTACAATGGGGGTGTTACATCTCTTACAACACTGTAATACCTATGCATTCAAGAAGGGAGAAATAAAACTCTATAAGGTCTACTTTGGTCATAAATTAACTCAAACCAAACTACCTTCTACATCACCTATTACTATAATCACACTCACACATGCACAAACACACACGCATACTTATATGATTTATGTTCTTATTCTCCCTCCTATGTACAATCATTAGTATAGGGATTCGATGTATTTTTACATTTGTTGTAATGAGGTTCATCTAGTTGATAATAATAGTCATAATAATGAATTTAACTAGTAATGGAAGGATTGAAACAAGTCTTCCTCTATAGGCCCTCTGTGTTTAGAGTTTTCATTATTTCATCTCAACATTTAAGCTTAGTATCTAAACAAATTAACATAAATTACTATACCTTCAAATGTTTTTTTCCCAAACAAACAACAAAGACGTAATCACTCCATTCATTTAGCACTAATATAAATATATGTCTCCATACATACAAAGTGTTAATGTAGAATCAATGAGACAAGGTGCTATTTATTCACATTCTATGTGGAAGATCATGAAAAATTTATTATCATGGTTACAGGGGAGACATGAACCATTCATGCAATTAATACATAATTAGCTTAGTAGTCCAAACATAAATTTCAAGACACAATAACCATATGAAGAAACTTATCTTGGATTAAGGCTAGACTCAAGCAAATGACTCTAATACAACAACTCTCTAATGAACCATAGACAAAATGTAGTCATTCCTGACTTGCAGCTATCACTCCGAATCCAGATTCCAAAGACTAAGGTGGGTTTTTCTCAAGGATTTAAGCATCACTGATAGTTGAGATAGGGATTCCATAGGTTGTCCCATCTCCACCCACGAACTATTTAGTAGTCAACAAAAGCATAATGACTCCAAAGGCCTATTACCTCCACCCTTCAGTTGTTCAGTAACCAGTAAATTCCAGGGAATCCATAGGTTTCTTCTCCACCCTAGAATGTCGAGAGAGTCAATATATTCATCTATTTTCCATTCAAATAAACATTAGGGATTCCATAGGCTTCACCTCCACCCTCAAATCATTTAACACAATGATTCCACCCAATCAAGGGAATCCAAAAGTCATTGCTAGAAACCAGATGAACAAGTAACAGTACTTAAGGACTTTCCCTCACCAAGAATCCAAGGATCAAATTTCCACCCCAGGTTGTTAAGGTAATCTAGAGAATACCATCTCCACCCTCCTACACCATGGCATCCAGAGACATATCCTCACCTAAATAGAGTTTCTCTCATGCTCATGTTTTTCTACCAAAATGTATGTATCTTTTCCGGAATTCGTTGATGTGTAGAACTCATCCTCTCCTGATGATTTATTCAACTTTGTCTCCCTACAGTCTGTCCTCATGGTGTTTCTTTTCTCCTCCTTTATGAATGTTGTCCATCCACAATGGCTCTCTTTCCGAGTTTTACCTCCTATTTTTTCCCATCTTCCCACCTATCCCCTACCTCATAAATTATTTTCTTCATATTTGCCTTGCCCATTTTTCTTAAGTAAGTATGGCCCTCATCGTTCTCTTGAAACTCAATTAATTCATAAAAACTATTTCATTGAAGGCATATTAACCAACATTCAATGGTTTTCCTAAAATCATTCAAATTTCTTACCACAAGGAAACCTTAAAACATCCCAAGCAAGTGACCTCCTCACCTCTAGAATCAATGTCCCTTGACTTGACCCATTTACTGTTAATCAAATAGTTACATTGTATAGTTAAGTGTAAAATAATATGTGTTGTCAAAAACCCCTCCCCCTTGGGGTAACATAATCTTCAATGTTCTTTGTCCATATAAAATAGGAATAAACAATTTAAAATACCAAACACAATTGTCATGGAGCTTTATATGTATAGCTCATTTCAGCCTTTACAATTCTTCTTGTATGTACAGTGGCTTACCCATCCACTTGGTAAAATTTATTTTGAAAATCCAGTCATATTTCAATGGCCCTTCCTACGGTCCTTTTATGCTTTAGATGTGTTCAATCCAACTTTTATTTTCCTTCCCTTTGGAGTGTTCTCTTCCTCGAATGTCCAATTTTTCTATTTTTGCGCTCCTTGCTCCGTCACCAAACAATTCCTAGCTCATTATTTTTGAGCACACCCCCATTATGCTTCTCATTCAATCTAGCTATTCTAATGACCAAAAGTAAATTTTATTTTCTGACCTTCCCTTCTCTACTTCTCAATCCCTCAAGAAATCCATTCACCCCTTTTCATGCAACCACAAACCTTCCAAGTTCAAGCATCCCCTTCTCCACTTCCCAGTCCCTTGAGAAATCCATTCCCTGGAAGTTTTTCCTTACATTGAAAGGGTCTCAAAACCAATGTATATCTCTACCTCAAAACTATCATAGTTTTCATAATATGCTTTATGGTAATTAGTTTGCACCATTGGTGCTAGTGTCCCACAATGGTCCTATTCCTGAAATATTTTTACCAGTATATTTGCATGATCTAATATATTCACGTTGTTGCCATTCACCTTGTAGCTAAGCACATTCACCCAACCAAGATATTTCCATGCTTCCTGACATTAGGAGAACAATTATCCATGAGAATCATCATAAGGAATTGCAATAATTTAGATCATACCTCCTTATTATATTGTCCATGATATGAAAATTGTCATTTTACTTTTCATCCCTACAAGGTAAACCAAGTTAGCACATCAAATAAACCATCATAGATCAACATATCAATTTATGTTCATAATTTAAAAATTCATGAAATCAAATGGAACACTGATACTCATATTTATCAGTTTCCACATTGTTAAGCATCCAATGGCCTCTTCCTTTCTTCTACACACACTAGATCGATTGTAAAACCCAACAAGAACCCAATGCCTTCTCTTATATTCTCCTTTATTTCAAATTTAATAATTAGTTCATAGGCCCTGTTATCACAAAATCAAGCACTGAAGGGCTGCTGATCAGGTAGACTCTGTGTAACTGTTTCAGACCAATCTTTTAGCTAAGGTTTAGCCTCCTCAGCCTGAGAGGGCTCTCTCAAAGGATTAATGATATTGATTGATGATAATATAGATGGCTAAATCTATCTTGGGTTTGTGTGTTTGTAGGTTGAAAAGATGAAGGCTTGCTACCATTGGGCTATGGAGTCAACAAGTCAATAAATTCAGTGGCAAGGTTTCTTGACATGAAAGCTGAGGCAAATGGCGTTTTCAAACAATTATAATTCACTCAAGGAAATAGGTCATCACAATAATTTCATTACTAAAGGAAGTCAGAGCATAGGATTATGAATTCTGAGTAATAGTAATGAAATTTACTGTTGATAGTTCAAAGGTGATTTACTCACAAGATTATGGAAAGACACATTCATCTCATTACTAAAGGAAGTCAGAGCATAAGATTATGAATTCTGAGTAATAGCAATGAGATCTATTTCTCAACATAATCATTCCATCATTAAAAGAAATCAGAGCACATGGTTGTGAATTCTGAACAATAACAATGTAATCTAGTGCTGGTGGTTCAAATATAAAACACAGTGATCTTATTGTTAAAGGAAGTTAGAGCATTAGATATGAATTCTGAGTATTAACAATAAGATCTACTGCAAGTTATCAAAATAACATATATATCAAGAAAGGATTAACTCCATGAGAACTCAGATCTGTTCAAGAAAACCTCTCTGCATTACTGATTATAGTTCATAGCATAAAGCAACAGTTGAGCCAAATAGTCTCCAACCCTTTTTACATTGCTGCTCCAGCTATATATAGAGTTCTTCTTAACTAATGAGATTCCTCCTCCAGCATGAGGGGAATTCGAATTCCTCCTTATTTGACACCTATTGACACTTAAACTAACTATTTAATACAAAAGACAGCTAACTAGGAGTCCTAGAGACCTAAAACAACTAGGAGTCTAACTCCTCATTATGATCAAAACAACCTTATCTAAACATTTAACAGATTATTTGAAACCTAAAACTCCATGATGTCGAACTTGATGAAGCCTCCCACGTGGTCACCCAACTGCTGATGACAAACCCTAGAAATTAGGGAACATGTTTCCCTGTTTTTTAGGTTTAGATCCTTGAAAATTGCAGAGCCTTTTTCTCTTCATCCATGACACATTTTACAAAACTGAAGGAGGTTTTTGTAGCCCATGTTGTATAGAACACAAACCTCTCCTTTTTGTTTAAAACATTCCTCCAGCTGTTCAGAATTGGTCCTTGAAAAACACGTGGCAAACAGGAAAAAATCCGTTTTTTGAAAGTAGGGTCTCAATGAAAGCTTAGTATCTCCCAACGGAAAACACTTATGAAGAAATTGAGATAGGTTATTGTAGTAGGCGAGTTTATGAAGATAAACCTCCTTCAGAATTATACAATACCCTTTCATGTGACCAGAAACTGATCTTGAAAAAGACTGCTAAAACCCGAAGACAAAGCTTGACTTTCAGTAGTTTCATAGCGCAAGTTTAACCATAAATTTCTCCCACCTCAGAATGAATTTGAAGAAACGGAAAGAGGTTTTTGTATTGAAACATTTTAGGAATAAAAGCCTCTTTCATTTTGCAAAATTAAGTTCCCAACTGCTCAGGAAAGCTTTTATAAATTGACTAGTAAAAGCAGAAAACAGAGTTTTTCTGCTAAAACAGGCTGCTACAGGGGTTTCGTAGCGCGCTACGAAAACTCCTAGTTCAGTGATTTCGAAGCTATTTTGAAAATTTATTCAAAGTAATGTGATATATGACTTACAAACTGATGGTGAGGCTTCTGGGACATGGAATGAGGCTGTCAGACTTTGATGGAAAACACTTCTAACCTTATGACCTAACTCTTAAAGCATAAAATGACCTAGAGACCCTTTAACACCATGACTAAAAGAAGGGTTTGTAAATGAGAATGACACTAATTGTGATGAGCTGACTCAAAACTTATAATACTATGATTAGAAACAAGGAAATTTACCAAAGCTTAGAGACAAAGATTTTAGGGTGATAACAGTGGCTCCACTAGGGATAGTGTGCCCTTGTGGTATACTAAGAACTTGTAGCTCCAGTGCCGCTATCCATCCTCTAGAATAAAACTCTGAACCTTTTCCCAATTTTCTCCCCAAGCCTTTAATGATTTCTGAATGAAGAATTCAAACTGCACTTACTGAAACAGATGCTCAGTCAACCTACCCTGAGCT
>APFE031618082.1:0-24194 GCA_000404065.3 Pinus taeda | reverse complement strand
AACCACAAACATCTTGAGCATTATAACAAAGTATGAATCTTGGGAAGAATAAACAGTCTTTCTATTACTGTAAAAAGCTTTATACACAGGCCAATATAACTCTGTTTTTTGCATAAATATCCAACCCTTTTTACATTGTTGCTCTAGCTATATATAGATTTCTTCTTCTAACTAATGAGATTCCTCCTCCAGCATGAGGGGAATTCGAATTCCTCCTTATTTGACACCTATTGACACTTAAACTAACTATTTAATAAAAAAGACAGCTAACTAGGAGTCCTAGAGACCTAAAACAATTAGGAGTCTAACTCCTCATTATGATAAAAACAACCTTATCTAAAAATTTAACACATTATTTGACACCTAAAACTCCATGATGTCGAACTTGATGAAGCCTCCCACGTGGTCACCCAACTGCTGATGACAAACCCTAGAAATTAGGGAACATGTTTCCCTGTTTTTTAGGTTTAGATCCGTGAACATTTCAGAGCCTTTTTATCTTTATCCATGACACATTTTACAAAACTGAAGGAGGTTTTTGTAGCCCATGTTGTATAGAACAAAAGCCTCTCCTGGTTGTTTAAAACATTCCTCCAGCTGTTCAGAATCTGTCCTTGAAAAACACGTGGCAAACAGGAAAAAATCTGTTTTCTGAAAGTAGGGTCTCAATGAAAGCTTAGTATCTCCCAACTGAAAACACTTATGAAGAAATTGAGATAGGTTATTGTAGTAGGAGAGTTGATGAAGATAAAACTCCTTCAAAATTCTACAATACCCTTTCATGTGACCAGAAACTGATCTTGAAAAGGACTGCTAAAACCAGAAGACAAAGCTTGACTTTCAGCAGTTTCATAGCGCAAGTTTAACCATAAATTCCTCCCACCTCAGAATGAATTTGAAGAAACTGAAAGTGGTTTTTGTAGTAAAACATGTTAGGAATAAAAGCCTCTTTCATTTTACAAAATTAAGTTCTTAGCTGCTCAGGAAAGCTTTTAGAAATTGACTAGTAAAAGCAGAAAACAGAGTTTTTCTGCTAAAACAGGGTGCTAGAGGGGTTTCGTAGCGCGCTACGAAAACTCCTAGTTCAGTGATTTCGAAGCTATTTTGAAAATTTCTTCAAAGTAATGTTAGATATGACTTCCAAACTCATGGTGAGGCTTCTGGGACATGGAATGAGGCTATCAGACTTTGATGGAAAAGAGATATGACCTTGAAACACTTCTAACCTTATGACCTAACTCTTAAAGCATAAAATGACCTAGAGACCCTTTAACACCATGACTAAAAGAAGGGTTTGTAAATGAGAATGACACTAATTGTGATGAGCTGACTCAAAACTTATAAGACTATGATTAGAAACAAGGCAATTTTCCAAAGCTTAGAGACAAAGATTTTAGGGTGATAACAGGCCCTAAGGTGATCACTTAGTACAAAAAAATATAAATAACCCCAATTGCTTCCCCGCGAATATGGGCACCACCAAACCAGGTATTCACTACCACGATAGGTAGTCTTCTATCAATAGGAATATAGGTTTATTCCATGCCTTCAGAAGCCCAATTAGTCGCATAACTGTATCTTATAAACACATTACACAACAAATGGGACCGAACAGTCGCATAATTGCCTATCCCCAAACACATGGAATACCATATGCATGTATACTCAGTGTACAATTCAACACATACACATACAAACACGATACAACACAACAAATACACATGTATAAAACATAACATACACAATACACATGGTACATTATGACATGTACACCACATCTTATCCATCCAATAGAATAGGAAACATTGCCTCTAGTATCTTTCCCATGATTTCACCGCATGCATCCATAATCCAAATCTAGGATTCGTTTTTATCAATGCTTGTTCCAGCATGCCACATATGGCACTACTTTCCTTTCGATGATATATCCTTTAACATATCATGTTCATAATGCAACATGGGCACAATATAAGAATCATATTCACATGATATTGAAATCACAACCATCCAGTGTTACTTCTTCCCAAGTGATTCCTTACAGAAATAGGAATCTTACATGCCATCCACATTTGCATTAAATGAATGTAAACCATCATTATTCTACAATAATGACTCTTTACAAACCCTGTCGGTCACCATGGAATTCATATATACATATAAAAATTGGCATGATCATGAACACATCACAAATTTATTTATGTACATTGATTTAAGGTCAAGATAACTTCCTTCGTGCAATTCTCATTATTACCATGTCACTTTCAATTATCTCCCATGGAATAATCAACCACTTGGCCATCATAGTGTCGTCCACTTAATCATGGACATAACACATGTATTGATACCGGTATAAGAAGTTCAGAGTTGAGATAACTCCCTTTATTTAAGGAAGACATGCTTCAACCAAAGGAATTATTTCACTAGAGTTCCTCCCTTTTCATTCTTCACCATGTTATTGCTTTTTGTTATGGTATTTTACATGCAATTTTCTATCCTCTCTTATTTTCATCCTTGTGCTTTATTTAGAGACGAATATTTTCTTAATTTGTAGTATTTCTTGATCCCCTTAGCTCTCTTACCAGAGCATTGTGGCTTTACTTCTATGGATAATAAGTTTTTCCCTAGGACCCACAATAAAATTTTAAATGAAACGATTTCAAAAGGAAGGTGAGGACAACCAATACAAAATGAAAATCACAACCACATTCAAAAAAAAAAAATCAACAGAATAGCATGGCCATGCATAGTTGTATACTGAAATGATATCAATCCATGAAATTGATAAAATTAAAATTAGAGCAAATAAGTAGAAAAAAATAATAATCCACAGAAGTCAATTTAATCCCCATGAGTCCAACATTCATACCACTTCCAGCCATCATAGATATGCGCATATTTATATATGTATATTCACATACCAAAATTGGTTCAATAATTCTTTACAAGGTTTACATCAACCTTGAATTCTTACATTTCCCAATAGTTCAGATTGGATTTTTTCATCCAATGTGTGTATTTCAAGGAGCTTGAGGAAATTCCCCCTCCTCCTTCTCGGCATCTTGCATTGCTAATTCATGTCCTTGTGGTTGGTAGGAGATAATTTTTTTCTTTTTATGCTTATGAGAACAATCCTTTCTCAAATGACTCTATCCACAACACCAACAAGAAAATATCCTCTTATCCTTTCCCTCCTTAGGGGGCCTCTTCCTGCTAGTGTCATCTTTCCTTTTTGAGGATTTAGTTTGATATGTCAATTCCTACATATGTTTTTTCAGTTTAGAATTCCAATCAATTAGTTATTATTCAGAATTCCATTTGATTAATTATTATTGTTTCTTGTTGAGCTTTTAAAGTTCTCCCTTGTAGGTCTCTGGCTCATCTTCCATGTCCCTAAGCTCAACCTCCAAATTCCCAGTGGTCCTTTTCCTTTGGAGGGATGTCCCATTTTCTCTTGATTGATATACTTGGTCCATTTTGTTACTGCGCAATGCCACGATACATGTTTCCTTTTGTTGCCACTGAATTTTTCATGTGTTGTTATTGATGGTGTTGGGAACTACCAACATATAGGGGATCTCCCTACTATGAAGTCCCTAATAGATCTCACACCATTTGGAGTAGGAGCTCCATATGGTAATTTGACCCAACCACCATTATGTTGATCTTAAATATTAGCATTAGCTACATTCGACAACATAAGTGAGTAAGAACATAAATTTGAGATAAACAAGTGAGTTAGCTTTGTGAAACACGAATTACAATGCATACAAAGTTCTTCCATGGATGGGAATGGAGAGAATGAGCATTTATAAGAAAATTAATAGTAAAATATTAATAAAGACACGCACAAGCATAGAAATAATAACTCGTTAACTTACCCTGGATGCGGGTGCAAGAATAGCATAATGACCTGGGGGCGGGCTTACCACTGGGCAAGTGGCAGCCCAGACCCGCCACATGTCACCAGCATTTAACGCACGGAGTTAATACACCCTCCATATATTTCGTCCACGGCACTCGAAATGTTATGTCCTCCCCTCCTCGTGCGATGTCTGCACTTCCGCCCTCCGGGAAACTTATGACGGGAGCTGGTTCGCACATGGCTCGATGCAGGTCTTCTCCTTATAATTTCAGCGAATGCAGTGAGGTAATGTATTTTTTATGGCTTTTCTGAGTTAACGTCTGGTCTGGTAGCTTTGTGTGGTGGTAGGTTTAGAGAGACAGGGGCGGCGACACAGCAAACCGGCTCCCAGCTCTTCCCTCCCATCTCTCTGTGTTTAATTGCAGTTGCTGGTGGTCTCATCCTGCTTTCTCACCTGGGCCTTCCACCATCCTTTGGTATGCGCTTTGGTTTGCTCAGCTCAGCTGCAACAATCCCCTCCTGCATTTTCCGGTGCCTTCTGTAGCCATTTCCCGTGCCCTCTGGCCTTCTGTTGTAATCACCTGTGCCCTCTGGCCCTCCCGTGCCACTTCGCCTTCACTGCTTTACTCCCCATCCATTCTTCTATGCTCCAGCCTCCTTTGTCTGCAATGCCTAAGGAAAGGCTTCGTGCAAGCTGCCGTCGTGGAGGGTCCCAGGGAGGAGCGAGAGGTCGTGCCTCCATCCCTCGTTCCTCTGACTCGCTGTCAGACGATGCAAACAGTGCTCGTCGACGACGCGAAAGAAGACTAGGGCATGCCCAAGCCCCGGCTTGCCATCACAGCTTCCATCCCTCCACCCGCTTCAGCTTCCCCTGCCTTCTGGATTCCGACACATACTATGTGTCTGTCAAAATCGAAAAATGTGAGCATGAGGCTCAAGGGTCAGCAGCAGCGGAACATAGGTCTCCGGATCCACTTCTGGAACAGCCACCCTTATCACCTGCACAGAGGGTCGGCCCTGCAATTTTGCCTCCAGCTCCAGAACAGGGGCAGCACCATGGGGCAGAAGCAGCAGCAGGAGCAGTGGCCGGTCCAAGTGCACCTGCAGAAGATGACGCGCCTCACACCGATTCAAGCGAGGCGGATCCATATGCTTTCCGAGTGGTGGAAGAGGTGCCATCAACCTCTGTGGATGACTGAACTGGTTCACTGGGTTAGCGGGCGACAGGAATGGCAATGTATTTTGTTACTTTGTTGGGTAATCACATGTCTCTTTTTCAAAGCTCTTTCGGTATGTAAGGTTGGTGCGCTGTCTACAGCGGCACCACCATAGTCTTTATGTCAGGCTTATATATGTGGTGTCAATGGTGGAATCTAGTGTCCAGGATTATGTTTTGAGTCAGTCTGTGGGTTCTGGGGTATGGTCAAGAGTTTGTATGTCGGAAAATATTTGGGTTTCAGGTCTTTTCTCCTCTCTATCAGAGTTTTGTAACAGCAGGCAAGTCTCCCAATCTTGGGGAAGGACTTATGCCTGGCTGGTCATGGTTATCGTTGCTACTAAATCCATCTCTGTAGGATGGTACTATCCGAGGTCCGCCTCGTTGTAAGTTCTGAATTTTTGTACCATAATAGAAATTAGCATAATTTACAAAAAAAAAAAAAATAACTCGTTAACTTACAAAATAGTTCACAAGGTAACAATGATAATAAAAGAAAGTAATAATGCACATTCAACAAGATATATACGAAAGCTAACAAAATAATTCATTTTCTTTAGTATGTGTGAATACAAACATATATTGTAAGCATTAAAATAATAATCTTACAACATCCATGATACATGCATGAAAATGTTCCGACTCTGAGAGCTTCAAATATTAAGTGAAAGATCCTAGTACACAATTACAATGATGAAACACTAGGCCAAATATTGGATAATGAAGCTACTACTTTCTCCCCGAAAGAATTATATTCTCTCATATGTTAAGCTAGGGAAGCCAATTCTAAGAATATAAAAGTATAATCCCTTTTCTTGAGTTATGAGGGTTCTTTTATAACAAGTGAGAAGACCTTTCACCTCCCCTTTTGACTCTTGATATCTCTCATGGCTCTTGATCTTCTATATGTATTTTGAGCTCCTCTTCAACCTTTGAGTTACCTAATGACTCTTCATATTCCTCATGTGACTCTTGGACTTCCATTTACAGATTTCACATGTTCTCATTATTTTTAAAATCCAAAATTACATATGACAAAAATGTGGCTAGAGCCATGAGAAAAAATAATACATCGTGCTTAAACTTAAGGAAATTTTAACTCAACTACTGTAACATGTAGCTCCATTGTGATATGTAGGTGCCAATATTTATAGTCTATTTCTATGTGCTAAACCTTTAGTGGTGTATCCACATTATATATAATTTTATCCTCTAACGCATATGTATATATATTCATGGAGTATGTCTGAATGTTGTTCCACAATATGATAAAATTCATGTGTATCTTCATTGGCTCATTTAAATATTTCAAAATAGACTATTTGTCACCTCTAACACTTCTTGAGTGGTCACCTATCTAATACTGCTCGAAGTCTCTTATATCTCCTCTCTTATTACATTCTTAATTTTCACTTTCGTAAGTGTACCAACATAATATATCTTATGTATCCTCACCAAGGAATCCAATCCATAGTAAACTCATGAATATGCTGACATGGTGTTGGTTACAAAAGTATGGAGCTGCTGATAAACTTATATAAACATCTTGATTTCTTCCTTGTTCATTTCATAATCCTACATTCCTTTCCTAACGAATATCACAGGTACATTGAAATACTTAGTGCCCCACTCCTAGATCATATATTTGGCTATATAAGCTATCCTTAAAACCTTTTGCATATCCTACGATCCTTTATGTACTTCATACAAGAGAACCACTTCCGTGTGTAGAGTGATCATGTCGTCATACAACTACTTCATGGTGTCTTCCAATGGCTTGAGTTCTTCAATTATTATTTCCTTCATTCCTCTCTAATATAACTAGTGGAAGAAAATTTCCGATTCTTAGTCATGAGATGATCAATATGTCACTTTCAAGTAACCAACTCTTTCTCTATCTATTTGTTCCTTTTCATCAAGAAATATGTATTTCTTATTGTTGTTGCTGCAAAGGATATATTGGTTGAAGCGACTAATTTAAGATACTTTTTGGTGTCCATCAAAATCACATTATCTATGTTAATGGAAACATGATGATCAAGAGCATTCGGAAATTACCTTCATCTTTTCTCCACAACTTTATTGTTCAACTCATCGAAGGTGAAGTTAGAAATATACATGGCTGTATCATTAGGTGGAAGATGTATTCCCATTTCATTGAACAAGAGATGGTCACCATTGAGAGGAGGAATGAATTGGATGCTTGGTTGTTATACAATCATCTCAATATACATCTTTTGGTAATCCTCCTCATATTCTTCTTCTGCATCTTGGGCCTAAAGATCTTCCTCCAACTTTCTTGAAAATCCTTCCTCATATTTCCTTCTGTGTTCTTCCTTTTCTAGTAACATCTATCATTCTTCTTATTTTTCTTTATTATTTCTTGTTCTTGCTACTTATTATATGCTTCCTCTTCTCTTTTATTCTTCAATCCTTCCTTATGCTTATGCATGTCATCTTGTTTCATCTTTCCTTATTCTTCTTTCTTCTTATGTTCCTCCTCCTTGCTTCTTCATATTCTTTCCTTTTCCTTTTAGCTTCAATTGTTCCCTTACTTTAAGATTTTTCTTTAATATCTGTATGTAGTACATGAGTTACATGGGAAGGACCTGTGCCATCACCTTGTCCAGCTACTCAAGAAGGGTTACACCAATTCTTAATATTTTTCTCATCTCCCCAAGAGTCTGAAACATATGAACAAGTGAATTACAACTTTGTACAGTGTCACTTGAACACTCTCTTAGGGTCATATCGATGAAAGCATATTTCTTCGAAACTAAGGTGACTAAGTTCCTGAAGCTCGAAGTCTACTTCCTTAAGACTCTTTAGCTCATATGAACCTAGTTACTGAGGGAATTTTGGCCAAGGTGACATCTTGTACAACTATTGTGACAATATTGACAAATTTTGATAACCAATCTCCTCAATGACCACTTTGTCATTCACATACATTTGTAAAGGATGTGGTAGATTTTGGGATTTCAAGACTATGATATATGTTCCTTTAGAAGAGGGAAACCAATTTGCATCTTCGATAAAAAAATATTTTGCTTAGTAGGCCATGAAGGGAGCCTCAACTTCAAATATCATCTAATAAAGAAGAAAAAAAAGTACTCAGCTAATTTGTCATAAATTTATCTATATCTAACTTTTGAAAGTATGTTATAATGCATGTTGAAAAATAATTGTTGTTTGGTCCATTTCCACTATAGGCCTGAAAACTCATTTGTAGCACAGATTTCATAAAGCATGGATGAGGACATGTATAATTGAGGTTTCTATATGTGTATCTCTTTTCTCCTTTGACACATTTATTTGCACCTATGGAGCTAAGATTTCTGATTAACTAAAGATATTTCCTTCTATAACAACAAGGTAATGCATGTAAATCAATCCTTCTTCATAGAAATAGTGCTTTCTTGCCCATATAGTCTACAAAACATAACCATGAGATACTAGTAGAATTTCCTTAATGATTTTGAGTTGTAGATTCTCTCTAGATTTTGGAAAAATTTATTTGGTTCCTACTACCATGATTTAATCATATCCTTTGTATTTAAATGAGATAGAGTTTCATAATATTTTCAATTCAAATACTCTTTATGCTTCGACAAATTGTAGTATGACTGAAGATCATGTGGTTTAAATGGCATGAGATCCTACCTACTTGCATTGTAGAGAATCATGTTCTTGGAGTCTAAACCCTGCAATATCCATCCTACTGCTTTAGCACATAGTAGCACTGGATATATGCAGGCACTTATGTAGAACTTGGATCTCTTTATACTAATGTAAAGTTATTTTTCTTCCAAATCTTACGGGAACACTTTCTTAACAAAAGCCTTGTTTATCTTTTCCATGTAATAGTGGCGAACCTGTCAATGAAATACCTAGTATCTAACATAATAGGTACTCTTGGTCTAGAACTCCCCATGACACCTTTGGCACTACTTTTGATAGCCTCCCTAGTTGGTGCTTATCTTGTGATTGGAGGATTCATGTCAGTGGAAAATGAGAGACTAATAAGTTATGGATTAGCAACACCTACAACTCGAAATTCACTCATGGAAAAATAGAATTAGTTCCAAAAATCACTTATTCTATCAATACAAAAGAGAGTCACTATAAGGGATGGTTTCACAATTTCTTAGAAAATGCATGCAAGGTTGAGCCAAGGTGGCTCTATTTTCCATTAGAAGTGAACTTTTCATAATGGAAAGGAAGAGAGGATTGGGTATTTTGTATGTCAAATCAAGAAGAGGTAAAGGCTTGATCCTTAGGCCCTAGAACTACGCAATGTGCAATTGAGGAAGGGCAAGATTCTCCTACTACATAGGTCACATCACCACCTAACAGATGACTACATTCTATTTACTGGGAGTGCGTAGTGCATAGTAGAGGGCTAGGTTGGTATGTAAAAAACTACAATGAGAAGGGAGGCCAAAACTACTGACTAGGAATGCATAGTGCACAGTTGAGGAAGAGCTAGTCTCTTTGGTGTATGCATGTCACATTAGTATTGAAAAATATGTAAGGGTTTATATTTTGGAAGAGATGACTATGAAATTGAGAGAACGGAGGAAAATATGAGCTTGAAAAATGACTAAGTGGTAGACAGGAACAAGGAAAAGGACCATGTATGCATTCATATATAAAAATAAATCAAAATGGAATGCGAAAGGTAATGGAATATGAAGAGACACTAGAAATGACACATGAAAAATAAAATGGCACATGCAAGTGCTAAAATAAGTAAAAGTGAAATTTGCAATGGAAATCAGATAAAAGAAACACATGCAAAGGCGAATGTGACACATGTGAATGTTAAAGCAGACAAAAGAGACAATTGAGAAGCTTACCCATAAAATATCACACTTGCAACTAAGAAAACCCCTTGTGCTCCAAGAATGCGTAGAGCTCAAAGAAAAATGGTGAATGTGAGAATGACTTCTAGGATGGGCTCTTTATATAGAGAGAGCGCATGCAATCTAGGGGTATCATTTGTGAGTGCACTTAACACATGGTGGGAAACTTGGAAGTAAGTATAAGATAAATTTTCACTTGTGATAGAGCTGATTTAGGAAAGCATCCATTCACTATCCACATGAATTTTGCATCAACTATCACTAGGCATTACATAGTGACTGTCACTAGGGATTGCGCCATCACTGTGGTTAGACACTATGCAATAACGGTGGCTAGAAACTGCGGAATCATCAAGGCATGTGTCTACATTTTCGCACAATGTGCACACTGACTATTGACAGAAAATGCATACTTACGATCGAAAGAAGGTGCACTTCACTATCACTAAGAAGTGCACAAAGCTTACGTTGAAAAGTATGCATGTGAAGGGAATGACACTTAAAATTTTGAATGCATGGAAGGTGACACTTAGAATCTCAATAAAACCACTTTAACACTTATAATAGTAAGATAGTGAATGCTTTTAGTGATCCAAGGTGACAGTTGACATGATCAATAGAAGGTTGCAAAATTTGAATATAGGTAAAATTATGGAGGGGCTTGAAGTAGCTACAATAGTTGGCGATTCACTAGAATAACCCCATATTCTCTGTTTGGGTCTAAGTTTAAGCATAAGGTGTATATTTTTGAAAGTATTCTCTCATCCTATATATCACCATAACATCCTTAGATTGGTTAAAGAAGTAGTCTCCTCTCTTCCTGTTGTTTTCTTAATACTTGCACAAAACTATTCAAACTTTAATTGTTTCAATTGGGAAGAAGTATATGTAAATACTCGAGTATAATGTAGTTAGAGTTTTAATGTCATATTTGGTGTTGCTCGATTGCCAATTGGCCCATTTCATACCCAAGAAGAGTCACTTCAAGCAATCACAAGCATTGCTTCGCTATGAGTGGCCTATTCAATACCCCAACAAAGTTTCTTTCTTCACCTCTCTGTGAAGGAAAACTTTCTCTTCTTTCACCTTTTGATTATTTTCTTACTTTATTCTTATTATAATTTTATCAATGTTTATATCTCCATGATGGAAGAGGGATCCGATATAATTTATCAACAAGAAAGGTTGTTCCCTGTTTTACAGAGACTCGTTTATATATATATATATATATATGTACTATATATATATATATACCTTCGAAATGAGTTCGCTCACTTAGGTTTCCTCCTTTCCCTTCTCTACTTAACTTATTTGACACATTAAAACCAATCAATATAAAAGGATGATTCAAGGAGAGAAGATCTGATTATGTATATGAGCATCATAGATCTTGTAAGGCTTTCATTAGGAATCATTCATATTTTCTACCTAAGCATAATCGAATCTTAATGATATATATGCCCAAACAAGGAACATGATTAAAAGCTAACCAAGAGTTGTTAGTTGTAAAAACACACCTTTTAGACTTTGCGACATTACTTCAGAGCCAACCAAGGTGAGTTTCATACAAAACCTTATTTATGTATAAATTAAAGAGAGTACAAAACTTAAATGCAAACCAGGTAAAACGCGAAATTAGAACAATGCAAGAAAGAAAACTAAACTAAACCTACACCTAAACTAACTAATGGAAAGTTAGGACTATGTAAAATCAAATTTCTAGTGCAACCATAAAATAAGCTCTCGGCGTGTAGGAATGAGAGTAGGATCAACTAGCAGTAGGATAAGAACATGTGCACAAATTAAAAGGTTTGCATGGAAGGTTTGCACATGAGATTAAAGGTTTGACGTATGAGGAGAGAAATATGAAATGAATGCTTCTTTCAACTAGTCTACAATTCTACCATGTTGGTAATCATATAATCCTATGCATTCATCAATGTTTTCAATATTAGAAAACTTCAAGAAAGTTTGAAGCTTATTATGGGAAACAGAGCTTGTCAGGTAGGATTTATCAAGCCATTCAACAATTGGATCATGATATTAAAAAAAAACTCAATTAAATCTCTCGTGATGCAAGGGAAGATAAAGGTTCAATCAATACATTCAACTTATAATGAGAATCCTGGAAAGGAAATTCTATCTGATCTTATTCAAAAACCTTTCCAATATCACAAGAACTTGGCATAACCATCAGGGAAGGCTGAAATGCCTCAACTTGTTGACAAGTTTCTAAAATTTCAAATGATAAATCATCAAATTTTCGTGGCTTAGAAAGGTAAACCAATAGATGTGTACAACAATCATAAGATGTATCAATGAACACCTTACCAATGCCACTAACATGATAAGATTTGACATTTAACACATGAGACTCTTAATGAATAAAATATTTGGATAAATCAAATGAAAGACTTCCTTGATCATTGAAAATTGTATTTACTTCATCCTCACCCATAGAGGATGAGAGACAAAAAAAAAATCATGAACAATGAATTCCACCTTCTCATCTTCAGATTGAGAGATGATGCCACCCCATACATAATTGTGATTAAGATCAATTAAAACATCAAACACATCAGGTATAAGGAATAGTGCGTGAAGGGTGAAGGAAAAATGAAAGATTCAGATGGAAAATGATCAATTATAGTTGACTTTGATTCAAAATCTGAATCTTACATAGGGATGTCACTTTGTGAAAAGAATGGATTATCATGAAAGGCATATTTACCCTCATGCTTCTCTATGTGTAAAATGTAATCATCTTGTACTTGATCTCCATTGGAATCAATAGATTTAGTATCAATAGAATTCAAAACAATAGGAAGCACATCAAGGCATAAATGATCATAAAATTTAAATGGTGGAGGATCAAAGACATCCTTCATGAGAGTAATACGATCAATCAACACACGTTAAATATTTAGCTTATGCTTATTAAGGTCTTGATCATGAGAAGGAGATAGAGGGTAATTCCAACATCATTACATGATATCACTTTATTCGGTAAAGGAAAAAGAGGAGGAGATGGAACAAAAGGGACAAAATCCTCCTCTAACATGTTGGAAATATGTTGTCATTGATGGAAAAGGTAAAGCATGGAAATCACAAAGAATTGATGATGGTGTTGTAATTGTTGGAAAGGGAAAAGGATGGAAAATATGTCAAAGGATAAAAAGTATGGCATAGTTATTCATGATTATTTACAAGAAGGATGGATATCAACATGGATGAAGAAGGTGCAAAGTATTGAGGTCAATTACTAGAGAGTATATCACTGCCACTATAAGTGAAACCTACTCATATGGAAAGAGATCTGAAAGATATTTGCAATGGTATGTGGAAGACATAAAATGGCCTCATGGTTTGAAAGTTAGAGCCAATAAAAGCTAGGTACCCCAAATTCAAATTGTGCAGAGTTAATGTTAGTTGGATTTGACAAAGTTTCCAAATACATTTGACTAGTTAGTAGAGTTGTTATCCATAGGACTGGGCTAACTTGGAGCAACATTGAAACAATAGGAATATGGGATTGTTTCATGGTAGACCCCACACAATACCCTATCCTGGCAGAGGTAGCCTGGGGGGTGCACCCTAGAGAAATCTTGAGGACCACTTAAGGGAACAACCAGGATGACATAAGCCATACTTAAACGATGGGCAAGAAATTCGATGGATCTCTCTCCATCAGTCCCCACCGACACATTGGAGGAATTGCACGAGGCTCCACAGCTTGTCTGTTAACACACAAACGGGGTCAACCTATGGGTGGTTTCTCCTAGACAACCAATTAACAGATCACAGTGGATATGCATTGTCCACCCCAACCCTATAAAACAATAAACAACTTAAGGGGGCGATGCGTAAAACTACAAGTGGTTCCTATAATGACCAAGCATATGTGGAGTGACATTAGAAGTGGAAAGGTTTTATTTTAGCTAACTGTAGACCCTAGTTGACAGGCCAACCTAGCGATGTTTTCCCGACAGTTGTACCACAGTAGTTTCAAAGAGTGCACAAAGAAGAGGGACCGAGATGATGCAAGAAGTTTTTCAAACAAGCAGGAAATGTGGTGAACGAAGTAGAGGAGTGAAATATTAAAGAAAAGGCTTGGGATTTTTATAAAATTATAAAGGGAATTGATCTAAATACAGGGCCTCTGGACACTTTATCTCTCCTATATAATACAAGGATAGGTGGCACAATATGATTTTCTCATAGAGATGATGAAGGTGCCTAGGTTGATGATGATGTTAGCAATGACATGGTAGATGTTTCTAGGGTTTTCAGGTA
Organism: Pinus taeda; assembly: GCA_000404065.3. Classification (NCBI taxonomy): domain Eukaryota; kingdom Viridiplantae; phylum Streptophyta; class Pinopsida; order Pinales; family Pinaceae; genus Pinus; species Pinus taeda. The sequence goes on along the minus strand of APFE031618082.1, from coordinate 9,958 downwards.
CTCAAGTTGGCCATTTTTGGATGACACATGGACCACTCACAAAGCACCATGTGGTGGAGGTGACATAAGCATGACATCATGCCACTAGAAGGACCATGGAAGGATTTGATGTGACACATAGAAGAGCCAATGAGATTATTAGGCATCGAGGTAACATTGCAGATGTCAGAGCCAACTCAACCTAGAACTACAGTGATTGGGTGTAGCTGCAGTTGGTGAACCCCATCGAGACAACTTGTCCCATTAAGAAGACCCCAACAGATTATAAAATCTCATAAACTAATTACTTTGGGATGATGAGCATCAGGATAAATTAACACTAATATGAGGAAGAAACAACCAAAGAGAAGTGGCTAGTACAATCCCATGGGACATGTAATATCATAAGGTAGACCCTGAAGGTTTACAAAGGGCCACACATTTATACCATTGGGAGAAAATTCATCAGGGGCTAAGAATTATCGCCAAGAGAGGCTTATAAGCAACATAAGACTAAGAGTGCAAGATTAAGGACCATAAGGCATATTGGTAAGTAGCTAAGTACATAAGCTTAAAGATAAGGTCACAACAGTTCAACCCATCTAATAATAAGACCATGAGTGTAGAGATTTTGTGAAGCCCTCATGACTATAATTAAAAAGGGTCGACGAAGTTATTTTGACAACATTTTTAATGGAAATCCTTCGGGCTTTGGCATGAATGAGTAGATAGCCATATATGGCAGTGCTTTGGAATAAAAAAGTTTGGTGGTGTTTTGGATGGAGGAATGAGTTAGAAGCTTGAACTTTGGTAGTTAGGCCAAACATGACAACAATGAACTAAAAGCTCTAAATTGTCTTGAATATAGAAATGGAATTGTCTTTGGAAGCATGGACAAATTAAAGAGGTAATTTTAGCAAATACACTAAGTATGGAGATTAACCACAAATAGAAAATCCCAGCTAAATCTTGTAACTCACTAGAATTGAGGAAAATGACATTTTAATGCAATTTATTTCATAGAAACCACGAAGGAGTGATTTAAGACTTAAAGATAATAGTCAGAAGACTCATTTGAAGGAGGGCAAAGGAAAAATTAATGGCTTCATGCAAGCATTCAAGAGCAAGCAAATTAAATCTTAAAAATCGAGAAGAACATATTTGAGCATAAAAACTCATACATTGAGTTCATAATAGTAGTGAAGTATTTGAAGACATGTAAATGACATAAAAAGGGATAGTTGAAGTATAAGAAAGAAAAATACAGAGTTTATGCATGGAGGAAGCCCTGAAGTGAAATATCAATTGCCAAAAATAACATGAAATAATTCTTTAAAAGAAGAATTCGAGCAACCAAGGAAAAAGTGATGAGGAATTGTTGGTGCAATTAGATGCATAGTGGTGGTATGCATCAGAGGTGAATCAAAGACCAATATTGGTGTTTGAAACGTGTTTTAGAGATTCAAAGAGTGCATTGATGATTGGTGAAAATATTAATTTTGCTGGTATAGTGTGCTGTGTTCAGTAATGAGAAATTGTTGATGGTGGTTTTATCAGTAATCTAAGATGGCTAAAGGTGTTTGTATGGTTTTTTTGGTGAGTAGTTGTAGTGAGAAATTTATTTTTTTATGAGGTAAGTGGTCTATTAGTTCTACTTTGAAAATGGATTAAAGATGAATCAAGAGGGCCAACAAGTGGTACATTTGAGATTAGTGGTTGTAGCTCTTTCCAGTAGGTGTTGATAAATTTCCAAGGGTAGCATTCATTTTCAGCAAAGTCTGATAAACGACCAAGGGCAAGAGTCCCTTTCAATAGAGGTTGATACATGAGCATTGGCAACAGTCCCTTTTAGCAAAGAGTGATAAATGAGTAGGGCCAAGAGTCCCTTTCCAAAGAGGTTGATAAACAAGAAGGGGCAATAATCCATTTCATTAGAGGTTGATATATGAGTAGGGGTAGCAGTCTCTTTCAGTAAATACTAATAAAAGAGAAAAGATAGAAGTTCCTTTCAATAGCAGATGATAAACCTACAAGTAGTAACTTGTGGGGAAATGATGTAACCAAGTTAAATCTTGTAATAAAAATAAGAAAGAGCTAAGGCTTATCTTTAAGATAATGGAAACTAAGCCATTGTACCATATGGGACTCCTACACCAAACAGTGTGACGTCTATTTGGGACTTCATACTGGGGAGATCCCCTAAATGTTGGTAGGTCCAGAACCATCAAAACTCCCTCTTTGCATTAGGAATAGGTAAAAAATACTTGCAAAAGAAAGTTCAATAGTAAACTTATCATCACCATATATACTACCAGAAACATTCAATACTTCTCTTATCCTTCAGATGCATTCATTGGCATGTTCCTTTCTTATCCTTGAATATAACCTTTCTGGATTCCCTTGAATCCAACCTCTTCTTTTGAATGACGAGCAATTAGGGATGTACTCCCCCTAAGTAGATTATCTCCCATTTTTTCCACACTTGGGTATGTTGATTTTAGTCAACACCATGAGTTGATTTCCTACATTGATCTAGTATTTTTTCCTTGTTTAGTGACTTTCTACCACACCACTGAAGATTCCTCTTATTAGCACAAATTAATTCCTATCTATAATTTACCTATTTCTCTTCTTTCAAGCCATCAAGATGTGATCCATCTTTGGTAGAGGGTAGTTATCCTTTAGTGATACTTGGTTAAGGTTTCTTAAATCAACACAGAGTCTGATTTCCCCAGTTTTCTTCCTTGTGGGCACCAGATTAGAAACCCAATCAGAAAATCTAATTGGTGCAATAATGCCTGCTTTGAACATTTTTTGTACCTCTTGTTCCATTGCTGGGAGGGGCATAGGGTTGATCCTTCTGAGTTTTTGTTTGAAGGGCTTCTGATTTGGCTGTAGAGGAATTGTGTGTTGAATCACAGAGGTGTCATAGGATTTGAGGTCCTCATAACTCCATGCAAACACATCTTGAAACTCTTTAAAAAGGTCAATGTATTTGGGTTTTTGATCAGGTGGTAATGCAGCTGACAGTTTCACAATTTTAGGCTGCTGGACTGTCCCTATGTTGTGTTCTTCAATGGTAGTATTTAGGGGTTCAAATTTTGGTTTATTGGGGACATCATTAGAATCAAAAATGTCTTCCAATGGAGCTAAGCCTGTGGGCAGAAAATTGTTCTTTAGCTGTATCACCTCAATTTCATCCTCAGGTGTCTCTTCATGTTCAATCTGTTGGATTTCTTGAATGTTGTACTGGTTGAAAGTTGTAGGATGAAGCATTTGATTGGCTGTTCCGGGTGAGAGCACCTGACTGTTATGTTCATTGTGTATTTGTGATTGATTTTCTGACTGAAGTATTTGCGATTGACTTGCTGGCTCAGTATCTATTTTAAGACCTGAAAATTCTTCCTGTAAATTCAGAAAGTTTTTGATTTGTGTATCATTGTCAAATACTTGCCAGTCCTTTATGTTATTGGGGACTGATGGCCTATGTTTTACCTCAGCTGTGAAACGGTGATGGGGGTCAAAGGGTAGCTTGCAAGTACTTGCAAACATGGCTAGACTATGAGCATGCAGGTTCTGTGACCTAGGAACTTTGGTGACTTGGAATTCAGCAAGAGACTTAAGTAGCTCAGTAGCCACATCTCTGTATGATCTGAGTCTATTGTCTTTGGTAACAAAATTTCCCTTAACTTGTTGGATGACCAAGTCCGAATCCCCTAGGATTGATACTCTTGTAACTTGTAGGGTTTGTATCAACTTGAGGCCTAGTAGGAGGGCCTCGTATTCAGCCATATTGTTGGTACATCTAAAGTTTAGTCTGTAGGCTCTACCTTCTCATTTAACTGCTTTCTTTTATTGTGCCACCCACCACTCCTGCTCCTGCCCCTAACTTGTTGACTGATCCATCAAATTCTAGGAACCATAGAGATTCCTTTTCTAGGGGGTTTTGAATAATGTCTGTGTGGCAAGGATTTGTGAGTTGGAGTGTATGCTGATTTTTTGGTTTGGTCTGCATGCCATCCTTCTCACTTGGTGGAATTGTTTTGTTTTCTAAAGGAACCATTTTTTCATTATCCTTTTCAAGTATTATGGTTTCCCAGTTGTTTGTTTTGTGGTCTTGAACGTTTGCATTGTTTGATTCAGTCAATGTTTGGGTATCAGGATCTTCTTGTTCGGCAGATGGATTTGTTTTGATTATCTGTGCCTTTTCCATTGTGTTGCTGTCTCTGTTGTCATTGAAAAGGATGTATGAGTCTATGTCAGAGTGGACAGCATATATGGGAAAGTTTTGAGGCTTCTTTGTGCTACTGACCATGTATTTCATCAGTGACTCCCTATACAATCTCTTGGGTTGACCAAAGACTGTAATAGTAGCATAAGACATGTCTGGTTGAAGAGACCCTTGAAGTTTAGCTCCCCATGATCTTGACAGTAACATCCCATATTTGGGTGGTATGTCAGCCACCACTACATGCATTAAGATGGTTTTGTTTGGATATTGTACTAAGGATACACATAAGTCCTTTATCAAGCCTAGACACTTGACCTGACTAGATTCAAATGAGAAGAGGTCCTTGTATGGTCTAGTGATATCCAAATTCAACCTTTCCATTACAGACTTTGGCATTAAATTATGAGATGCACCTGAGTCAAACATTGCATTGTGTAATATTTTGTCATGCACATGCAGGCTGACATAGAAAGGTAGGATTCCCGAGTCTGCTAATTTTCCATCAACTTCAGGGCCAAAGAGCAATTCAGGGGTATCATCCAACACATTGACATTGTCCACATTATCTTTGTTTTTGTTATGAGTGAGTTGAAGAGATCTTTGAATTTGCTGTTTGTAAATATCATTTTTGGCTAGCTCTGCCAGAGGTATGGCTATTTTCAGTTTACCAATTTCAGTTTCTAGGTCAAAGGGTTTTTCAGTTTGTGTTTTAGCAGCATGGGTGAGCCTGCTTTCTTTGTCTGCTGAGGTTTGCTCTTGATTTTGGGGTTTATGCTTGTTGATCACCTCTGGAGGCCCTTTGCTTGGGTTGGAATATTCACATGATGTAGTTGGTGAATTTGGTGTTTGTTCAGTGATATCTTCAATAATTATTTCTCTTGTGGGTGAATCAGTTGTATTCGTTGGTTCAGTTACTATGGCACTTTTAGGCTGTAGTTTGTCTTTGATTTTCTCAGGTTGTGCTACATTTACAGTCCTACTCCTTAGTTTGTATTGTTTATGAACCTCATAAACAGTAGTGTCATAGCCTTGTTTGAAATCAAATGATTCCCCTGACTTTGTCTGAAATTGTTTAGTGTCTTCTTCATCATGATCCTCTTGGCTCAAAAAGACTTGGTGCTTATTATCAAGGCCCATTAGGTGGATATGAATGTCCTCCGCTTGTTCCTCTGATGTGGATGTCTCAGCATAGTTTTCCTGAAATGGTGGTCTTATTTCAGCGATCATTGTTGCTTTGCTCTCCCACTAGGGTTTTGGTTCCTCCTAAAGTTTTTGGAAGCCCTGTAGGGTTATTTGGTGTGCTTCCATGAAGATTTTCTTTCCCACAGATCTACCCTATCACCTAAACCTTTTCAATACGCAGAAATTACATTGCACCAGACTTCTGGTCTAAGAGGCTGAGGGTTTCTTTCTAAAGGCAACTCTTCTTTTTCTATTTAGCCTATTCTCCTTAAGCAATCAGGTTTGCTTCAACCGTTACAGCAACTCTCTGAGCTTCTTCGAGGGTTTGAGGGGCTCTTTCTTTCAATTGATAAGCCATATCTGGGTCAAATCAATCTGGGAATTTGTATAAGGCTAAATCCGAGGGAGGTCTTAGATTTTGAGGTATAGCATTGTAGACATTGTTGAACCTAGCACAATATTCCAAAACTGTCTCCTGAGGACCTCTTTTGATCATATCATATTCACCAAGTATATGTAAAGGGTCCTTCTTCTTTTCCCACCTATTTGTGAAGGATTGGTAAAGTTCATCAGGGGTTGTGATGCTGTTTGCAGGAAGTGATCTAAACCATGTTCGCACATCCCCTGTTAAGCTTTGAACAAATATTCTCATCCTCACAGTTTCATCATCTATCTCATAATTTTCGAAATGGTCTTGCATTCTCTTGGCATGCTGAATGGCTGAATAAGGACCAGTGGAGTCAAAGTATGAGATTTTAGCTTGATAATCTTGAGGTAAGGCCACTGGGTTGGCAGGTAGTTGCAGAGGTGCATACCTGGCCATATTTGCTGGATTCTGAGGGTTGACTAGGACGACTGGGACAACAGGGATAGTAGGTATCACAGGGGTGATAGGTACAGAGGGTGTAACAGTGTGGAATGAGGTAGTGTGTGCAAGGGAGGAAGGAATGGGTGGGGAACTTTGAGATGTTGATGGGGAGCTAGATGAATTAGGGGTGGAACGAAATAGAACTTTGATAGGAGTGGGGATTGGGTTAGGATGCTCAGCCTGTGGACTAATGTTAGCAAGTTGATCTTGTTTTTGCTGGTTCCTAACAAACTTGGGGATTGTACTGGGGTTTTGGAAGATGGAGGGGGGATTAGGATCAGGATTGGCCCTAGTATGCCGAAAATTCTTCTTGGGAGCCAGCTTCTGAGCTATTCCTTTTGGATTTTATGAAAACTTTGTATAGCACAGAGTGTAGCAAGGACTGGTTAGGATTTCCTGGAAGAATTGTAAGTATCTGTGTTAGGTATGATGTCTGAATCAGCTCTACCTTCAAGCTGCAGATGTTTATATTGGAGCAGTTTTGAATGCTTCTTGACTGATTTTTTAGAGATCCTAAGTCCCCAGTGGAGTCGCCATTTATGTTACCACCCAGGTTGTTCTCTTTGACTCCTGAGAGAATACGGCCGAGGTAACCACTAACCAATCTTTGGGCTACAGCTTCTAGCCCAGCTGTAGTCCGAGAGGGCTCTCTCTATCGGTTTTGTCACTGCTTTTAGTGAAAGTTTTAGGCTAGTTACGGAGTAAATTTTTGGTTGTTTTTGTGTTTGGTTGGGAGGATGCTTCTGATAGCTTTTAATGTCTCACTTTAGGTGTAACTAATCCATTGGGCAATGGGGTCTTGAATTACTGTTCCCTTGGGATTTTGACTGAAGTATGGGGGTAAATACAGGGCCTGTATGTATTCTGTGAAACAAACTATAGAGATTGAGAAGCGAAAATGGAAACAACTTAGCAAAAAGCAATGAAGAATTCTTTACTTAAGTTGAGTGGTGTGAAAGAGGTCTGTTATTTGGGAGCAATTTTCTTGAATTCCTGAAATAACATTCTCTAGTGATGATACAGTATTAAAGGTATCACTGAAGAATTACTCTTTAAATACCATAACTGAAGAAAACATATACAAACAGCTAGGATTGAACTCAAGGTAATCAAAGATTAAATCCTGGGTTATTCTTTTTCCTGGCTATTCAGAGAATTGAATATATGTGGGAAACACGAGAGATACAAGAAAGTATGGCAAACATAATCGTAACAGAAAGGAGTAAGGAAACTTATTGAGCCATGGAATACACAGGAATCCTGTAATTTTGAGCCACACACCAGCAAGTCATCATGAGAGACAATATCTGAAGAAATCCCATTGTTCTTTGTATTATCTGCCTGAATCTCTACAATATAAGAGCAACAGAAGAGAAAACGAGAGCTTCTGTACATCCGGAGTCCAACCCCTCTAAACAAACGCGAGGGGGAATATATAGATGTTTCATACAGAAATATCTCAGGTATTGAGTCATCTGAGATGAAAATATCTCTTACACTCGTACATGGAGAGTAGATGAGAAGTAAATGCAAATATAAATGACCTTTAAAAGCTTTTTACTCCTGTCAGGATAAATCTTTGACCTTTGGGCACTGCGGATTCAGCTGTGCGGCTTTGTCATAAATGTAGAATGAAGTGCTCTGCCACTCTGATTTTTTGTATCTTCTTGGCCCTGCCACCTGTGCTTGCTGCTGCTGCTGCTGATGTCGAGTACCTGTGCTGAGTTGGCTCAGCGTCTTCATATTTGCTGTCATGGCTTTTGTCCTCCTGTTTATGTAATGTAAACCTTTTAACAAAAGATTTACTCTTCTCAACTTTGATTTAAAAGTAACTTTATCAAATCTTGCCATGTGTCTGGAGGGGGAAGCTGACGTCTCAAAATTGACCCTAAGGTCTCATCAGCGTCTGTGTACTTGTAGAAATGAGGGGGCTCATCAAACAGATGTGATACTTCATTTCTAATAAAAAACAAATTATCTAATTTTTCAAAAAGAATCTGCCCTGTTACTGGGCCTGCTGAAGATGTTCCTGGTGTCTCAGCAATCTGAATTGCTGCAAAAGTGCTTACCCTCTTAATATATTTTTCGTGAGAGAGTAATTTCCCTGATTCTAGCAAGTTGGGGAGCCCTCTGTCCTGCAGGGCTAAGAACCTGTTCTGAAACTTGTTTATATCCGCTTGCATATCCTGGATTCTCCTGTCCAGGGTTTGGATTAAATTTTTCATTGTTGTGGCTCTTTTGATAAGGGAAATGGTTTCAGTCCTATTACCAATTCCCATTTTTACCAGCTGGGAACTTGTCCTATAGTTGAGGACCTCAATCATCCTGGGGGCAAGGTCTGCCATGTTGCCTAGGGAGTTTCTTGCTCTTTGTAGTTCCTTTCTTGCCCTGCCAATGAGTCCCACCTGCTCATATATGGCATCAATGTACTCCCATTGGTTGGTTATTGATTGCCCAATGGCAGTCCAAATTACCTGTTTAAGCTCTGCTGTAACCTTCTCAAAATTTAGCTCTTTTTCTAGCTGTGCAATTGTCTTCTTCAGAGCTTTTACTTCTCTCTCCCTCTCAGCCACATTTTGCTTAGACTTATCATATTTCTCATTTATCTTTGCTAAGCTCTCCTTGGCTTGATTGAGTTCTGACATCTGAGACTCTAGCACCTGAATTTCCTGTCTTAGCTTCAGCATGTCCAAGCTCTCGGCCTGCTCTGTTGTTGGTGCTGTAGTGGCTGGTACTGTGGTGCTTGGAGCCTCTTGTTGTGCCTGTTGTTTTGGAGGGGTAGTATCTTGAGGGGTCTCCTCAAGGTCTATTGATTTTGTGGGTGGCTTGGAAGATTGCCCTACCTCTCTCCTTTGTAATGCTGCTTCTAGTGTGATTTCTGTGTCCTGCAGCTTTTGCTGTGTGTCCATCAGCTCTTGATATAAAGTCATTAATAATGCAGTGGCATCCTTTTCTTGCCTCTGTTGGTCGACTTCATCTGTTTGTGGATGTAGAGTTGGGGGGATCTTCATTTTCTTTTTAATTGCAGCTATATCTGCATCCCTCAGTTTAAGGACCTGCTGTATAGCTTTAACGTCATTGGGATCATGCCCAAACTCTATATTTATTTCCTCCAATGCCTTGATTCTGTTGTCTTTAGCTTGAGAGGATTCCCTCTCCAACTCAAGCTGTGCTGCAGTGTTATTTAAGCTATTTTGCAGCCTGTAATTTATCAAGGTCTTATCTGCCAGAGTGGCATAGACCGTCTCACCCGTCTGCTTGTGGAGCTCGATCTGGTCCATGGGGTGGATGTCCTTTGCAAGGACTTCTAGGTTTGTCCTTATATAATCTGCAGCTATTTGAGGTTGCTGCACTGTAGGGGCAAAATGGCTCATAGTCATTTTGCCTTCTTGCACATCAAAGGCAGCCATTAGCCTTTGTTGGTTTGGAGGAGCCATATTTAACAAATGATTATAGAGCTTAATCTTTATTGGCTCACTCCTCCTTTTGGCGTCTTTGAACTGCTCCTTTATGCCTGCAGCTATATTCTGCTGTTGTCCTGAGGAGCTGACCTCCCCAAGTGCTTCTTTATCCTGTTCTTGATGCAAGGAGCTGGCAGAGGTCTCTAGGCTTTGCATTTCTTCCTCTGAGAAAGGATTGAGCCTCTGCCTCTTATCTGGTCCTTCTGTGAGGGGGGTCTCCCTCTCTCTTTTTCTGCT
>APFE031618070.1:0-15790 GCA_000404065.3 Pinus taeda | reverse complement strand
ACTGCTATTATTTCAATCATTTATAATCCGTCCATTAACAATTATAATTGATTAACATTATTCTATATGTATTTGTATCCAAATCCTTATTTAAATACGTTTAATGCCATAACTTAATTAATCACATTATTTGGCATATTTAATCATTACATAAATGTAATCTTGCTGACAGTATTTGATATCACAATCATAATGCACGCATGTCCAACCTAAATTATTGTAATTAGACGTCTCTAAATCCAACAAATAGCGCTTGCCCTCTAAGTGACAGCACGTGAATGCGTGGACAGAGAGGGGGAGAGCTACAGAGATGGGGAGAGCTATTTGTCTCGCATGTCAGAGCGCATTTACTTTTCTATAGAGTTGGAAATAGGAGTTTGCATGTTGCAAGGGGACTGTCCCCCAAATATATTCAGGGACCTTGAGTCCTTGTGTTTCAGGGATTTTTGGATCTTTCGGAAATGCTCTCAAATTGTTAGGATTTTATTAGGGATTTGGGAACTGGCTACCCGTGGGAATTTGTTAGTTGATTTCAAGATGTTCCCATAGATTTCAGGGATGTTTTTTTTGTTTTGGGCAGATTTCAAAGATTTTCTAGATAGATCTTAGAGATGTTTTGGAAAGGTTTTAGGGATATCTAAGCACATAGCTTCAGTTTTGACAACTCATGAATATTGATGATTGAACATTATGATCATTTTTCTCATTCATTTTTTTTGGAATGTCTTGAATCTAAATTTTTTGTACAAGTTGCACCACAAAACACGGGTTTTGTATGATGGGTTTCATTTTAGATTTCTAGTGATTTAGATATTGAATTTTCAATGAAATAATTACAAAAAACACCCTCTATATCAAGAAAACAAAAAATACAATGTTTTAAAAGGTTGATCCTTGTGGTTATTTTTCTTGTTCTTTCCTAGGATCATCTCAACTTTTACATATTGTATGTAGTTTTCGAGGACTCATTCAAATCCCAACGCCAAACATTGTGAAAACAATAAGATAGTTGTGAATTAGATTGAGTACTAAATGTAAAAATAAATTCCTATTCAGCCCCTTTGTAGTCTGAAATATGGATTTAATATCATTAGAAAACTAAATTATTTTATTGTGGTTTTCAACACGGATATAATAGTTTGCAAAACCTACTGAAAATAGAATTCCTTTTGTGTTTGACATAGTCGTCATTAACACGAATGGGCTCATGTCTAGTGGCCAATAATGAAATGTCAGTCAAACCATTTTCAAATTGTTTGAAATTTTAATTAATAAGTGTAAGGATTATGTATAATAGCTTGAAACAACTACAAATGTTAATATTGAATTTTTCATATGTATATATATAACTCTCCTTCCCTTTTCTTGGAAATTTAAGGTGTGCCCTAGCTATTTTGCTATTAAAAAAAATAAATTAGATTATGGGTTAAAAAAATTAGAAATAATTATTTAAATTAATTTCGATATATTTTGAAACCTTAACCATAGGAATTAGTTAAACAATTGATTTTGTTTCTATTTTATAATATTCTTAAAATTTGCATAATTATCAATCCAAAAAAGTTAAATACTACTCACAGGGTTAATTATAATCAAGTCAATTTATTTTTTTAGCTATAACAGAATAAACGCTGGCATTCAAATTAAAGTATATTCTGCCTGAATACCTTACCCTTACAGCTTGAACATCAACGATTGGGAGTTGTCTATACCCCTTGGGTTTTTCGCTGCAACCAGGTAATTCCATTGTGCATAACCATATTAAGTATCAAGTATTAAATTTTTTTTTTTTTTTTTTTTTTAAATTTCATGATTTTCAGGTGATGCAGATTAATCATCAAGTGACGACAATGTCGGCAAGAGCATCTTCACCAGACGAATAAATCAGTATCAACGACTGGGAGTTGTCTATACCCCTTGGGTTTTTCGCTGCAACCAGGTAATTCCATTGTTGCGTAACCAAGTATTAATTTTTTTTATTTTAATTTCATGATTTTCAGGTGATGCAGATTAATCATCAAGTGACAACAATGTCGGCAAGAGCATCTTCACCAGACGAATAAATCAATATCAAGATGCTTTCTAACGAATTTATGTGGGAAATTTAATTGTTTTTTAATTTTTCTAATTATCATGATATTATATTTGATAATATTATTAATTTTTTTTTTTATTTTTTTAATTTAGTAAATAAGTATGTTTCCAGATAATAATATTCTAAGATTGTATCAGACTCGAAATTAGCCATTATAAACTAATAAATAAAAATATAATTATTTATTTAATAATACTATATTAACTATATTGATTATATGATTATTTATTTTATTACTAAATATTAAATTAATTGATATATAATGATTATCTATTTTTTTTTTAAACAACCTTTTATATAATGACTAATTTTAATTTTTATTTTATAGATTGAACAACTCATATTTATACATAACTTAACCTTAATTTCTATTTCATAAATTAAATGGAATCATTATTATATATATAATTATATTATTACTAATAATTTATAAAAAAAAATTTAAGTAAAACAATTAAAATCTAATTTTACTCAAATATTTTGAATCACATAAATTTTAAAATTGATTTTTGAAATATTTTACTCTATGTAAGAAATTCATAATTCAAATTCTCTATTATTAATAATACTTAACAAATACTTATATATCAGAGAAAGACAATATTAAACACACTTATTTCTATTGATATAAATTTTTATATTTATATTTAAGATATATCATTTCAATAATTTTTAATCAATATATTTAATCAAAATTTAAAGTAAAGAAAAAAAAGCACGTGAACTTCACTATTTCATTTCATGTTGATTATAATTTTGTTTTATTTACTATGGATATTAATTCTAAATCTCAAAACACCTCACTTAAAACCGTTCTGAATTGTCCTTATAAATCATTATTAATCTATTATACAAAAGTTAAATATGAAACTGCGCTGTTGAAATTTGTTTTTTCAAGATTTAATTAAGGTATTAAAAGTGTAAATTACAGTTAAGTTATTAATAAAATTATGAAATATGATTCTTATATATTATAATTAAATATTTATTATAAATATTAGATCATCATTATATATATTTTAAATTATAAAAATTATATAATTCACAATAACCTTAAACAATACAAGACATCAGATTTAATTATGAAAATATTAAACTATAAACATATTTCTCTTGAATTGATTTAGGTAGTCAATTAAAAAAATTAAAAAACTCAACAAAGCTCTATCTACTCTAAGTTGAAATTAAAAGTTTTCTATAATCACACACGAGACATTTTTTTAAGATAAAAGAAATCTTGTCTTAAAAAGTCACTTTATCTTGTCTTAAATTTTTTTTTTTATAGTTATTTTATATTATTAGCACAACCACTTTAAAATATTAATATAGGCAAAGGCTTCATAAATATAACAAAAAACCATTTGTACAACACATTAAAAATATTAATATGGTTGATATAGCCGAAGGTTTTATAAATATAACAAAAAAAACTATTGTCACACTAAGAATGCCTTACCAATGCACACATTTACCTGATTAACCATGTATAAAATGGTCAATGTATTAAAAAAAGAATTACACATCTTATTTAAAATGGACCATTTTGCTCAATTAAATTTGCTTATATATAAATGAAATAAATAATAATGCGGAACTTATCATGCATGAGCTTATTAGAATTGTAATAATCTCAAATTCCTACGAAATTGGTGGGCTCCGCCACTTGGCACGAATCTAATTTTTTAAATTCAATCTATTAAAAGTAATGGACCATTTTGTTAAATAAAATTTGCTTATATATAAATGAATGTTATAAATAATAAGGGGGAACTTATCATGGAAGAGCTTATTAGAATTGCAATAAACTCAAATCCCTAGGAAATTGGAGGGCATGGAGCCATTCCACACGAATCTAATTTTATAAATTTATTAAAATTAAATGCAACCTAACAAACTCTGTAAAACACAATAGACCTTTATAAGCATTAAGACTAAGCATATGCTGAGCATATTCCCTTGAGAGCCACTTGGCACGAATATAATTTTTTAAATTTATTAAAAGTTAATGCGACCTAACAAACTCTGTAAAACACTATAATCAATCTAAGATCAATTAAAAAATAAAAAAGTCAACAAATTTTCATTCACCTTAAGTTGACATAAAAAACATTCGGCAAATTTTTTATATCAATTGAATTGTCTTAAATATGAAATTTAACACAAAAACACTTTGAGACAAAAATATTTTAAGACAAAACTTTATATTTAAGACAACGACCACTTAAAACAATGACAATTAAGACAAACCCATTTAATACAGTTAACAATTAAGACAAAAACATATCAGGACGCAAGGTCAGTATGGGAAAGCAGGGACAAAGACTCAAGTGTGAGTCTTGCATGTCAAAATAAATAGGAATCAAGTCATACATAGGTTTCTTTAAGATTAGTTTGTGGGAATTGTAGAGGTTATCCATGGAGACGAGGACTTGGGTTAGGGCCTATTGCGCAAGATAAAGATATAATTTGTCTCATAGAAACACATGAGCATGAAGGGTGCAAAACACCTCTGTTTGAAGTATACGGGAAGATGGCAGTGTGGAACAAGGCAACGGGGAATGGTAAAGGGCACGCAGGTATCACATGGTTTTAGTAAGGGAGAAAGAAGGTCGTCTCGTTCAGTTAGAAAATGAAGACTCAAATAAGCAATGCATTTGGTTTAAAATATCAGAAAATGGAAACCACATCATAATTGCAACATACTATTTTGCACTGAAAGTTTCAAAAATCTACAAAGGTAGAGGGCTTGACCACAAAGATCTATTTGCAGCCTCAAAAGCGGATATTGCAACATATTCACAATTAAGTGAAGTCCTTATAGTGGGTGATTTCAGTGCTAGGACTGCAAGTGAGCAAGATAGCATTCTTTGCTATAAAGATGATTGTGACCCTATTTGGCTTACAGAAAAGAGTAATCATCAGTGGGAAAGAATTTCAGAGGACAAGGGTTGCAATCACTTTGGTGAAAAATTGTTTACTCTATGTGGGGCCTTTGATTTAGTCATTTGTAATGGCTTGACTAGATGGGCAAAGTTTGATAATTTCACTTGCAATACTTATAATGGAGCAAGTGTAGTAGATTGTGTAATTTTCTCGCATGGTTTGTGTGAGAAAATGGAGGAAATATTCATTGGAGATCAATTGTGGGGCTTAAAATCAGATCACAAGCCAATTTATTTATGTTTCTCTTGGACTAAAAAGAAATAATTAGAGTAAAAAATTCAGCATGTCCAACAAAATCTCCCACGGGGCATAATTTTTTTGACTCCAGAAAATTGTAATACCTTCAAAATGACACTAGAGAGGCTATTCGAGAAGGATAAAAATCACAATTTGTAGCCTTCATAGTCATAAATTAACACATTTAATTCAATGCGCACTTGCAAAGTGAAAAAGAGAAAAAATTAAGAAGTCTGAAACAATTGCTTTCCAATTAATGCTTGGTTTGACGAGCAATGCAAAAAGGCAAGGAGAATGTGGAAAGAGTCAAACAAGGATAACATAAAGCTCAAAGCTTACAAGCAGTTATTAAGCGAGAAAAAGGTCGATTTCACAGTTTCAAGGAGGGAAGAACTAATCTTCCTTGGGAAAAATAATCCCAAATTATTTTGGAAGGAGCTCCAACCGAAAAAGATACAAACTAGAAATAATATTACAGCTTCTAAATGGTTTGATTATGCAAGACAACTCTATGGGTAAGATTCCAAGGTTGACCCTCCCCCCTTGGTCAACATTGATACTGAACTCTTCACAGTACAAGAGGTAGAGATGGGTATCAAGAAATTGGGTGTTGGAAAAGAAAAAATCTTAGTTGAACTTCAAGCAGAATATCTAAAGTGGGGTTCAAAGATGATTGCACCTCACATTACAAAAAATTTCAACAACATCATACAACAAGGGCTCCCCACAAATTGGACAACTAGTCTGAAAATACCTCTTTTCAAGAGTGGTGACGTTAATAATCCCTCCAATTATAGGACCATCATGATAAATCCTTTGTTTGCAAATCTATTTGGAAGCAAGCTAGAAAACAAAATTAGCAAGTGGGCAGAAGAAAGAGATAAGCGTGCTAAAGGGCAAGCAAGTTTTAGACCTAAACATTCCACAGTTCATCATTGTATAAATTTAAGGCACATCACTAAAAAAGTTTGGGAGAAAAAGGAAGAAGCCTTTTGTTGCTTTGTTGATTTCAGAAAAGTGTTTGACTTGGTTCCTAGGGATAAGCTTTGGCATAGAATGGAGGAACTTGGGGTTCCTAAACATTTGAGAGCAGTTGTGCATAGGCTGTATGAAGAGGTGAAAGTCAAAATTAGAACTTCAATAGGAATTTCTAAAATTTATAGAAGCGATATAGGGGTCAAGCAAGGTTGCCCAATGTCTCCTACCCTTTTTGGTTTATATATCGACAAGCTTGAGGAGTGGTTAAATTCGCAGGGTGGTGATGATATCTATTTGGGAAAGTTTGTTATAAGGCTTCTTTTGTATGCAGATGATTTCATTCTAATTGCTAAATCGGCTCTTGGTTTGCAAGAGCACTTACTATCCCTTGAGCATTTTTGTATAAGTGTGGGGATACAAATCAATATCAGAAAAACGAAAGTAGTGGTTTCCTCTAAGAAAAGAAAACATAACCAGCATAAGTTCTACTTTGAAGGGAACATTATCGAAGAAGTTGCGGATTACAAATACCTTGGAATTGACTTCAACAAAAATCTAAGCTAGAATGGTTGTAGAAAGAAAAGAACTTTGGGGGCTTGGAAGGCATTTTATGCTTTTCAAAATAGGTGTAGAGAGGACGAGTTATGGGATTGGAAAACAACTCAAACTCTTTTTGGGCTTCTAGTGATTCCGGTGATTCTCTATGGTTGTGAACTATGGGCTAATAGTACATCCGACATGCAATGGAGACAAATTAAGAAAATTAAGAAGCATTTGATTACAAACAAATTCAAGATTAAAAGTGTAGTTCCTTATGCTATCTTGTTAATTGAAACAGGGACTGCTCCTATTAAAGCAATTGCTATGGTGCGAGTCATAAGGTATTTAAAAAAATTGAGCAAATGGAAGAGGGTAAATGACCTAAGGTTGTCTTTAATGACAGATTGTGCAAGAGAAAAAAAACTTGGATGTAGCAAAACACCAAATGGTTTTAGTAAATGGGGTATTTGCTAGAATGTGTGTCCCTTAAACAACAAAGAGATAAAATATTTTGTTATGGAAAAGTTCCACAAGCGTACTTGGGATAAGGAGCTAGGAAGAAAGAAAAACTACTATATTGAAGTGTTTAATCTCACTCATAGTTATCAACCAAAAGCATATATAGAGGCCAATATCTCTTGGAGAGCTAAAATTCTTATTGCTCAGTTAAGGAATAATTTTCATGAACTCCGTTGTGAAACAGGGCACTGGAAAAGGCCAAAAGAAGTGTGGGAGGAAAGAGTATGCACTTTTTGTTCTTCCGGAAAAGTAGAAACAAAAAAACGTTTCATTTTAGAATGTGAGGCCTTCAAAGACAACATGGAAAGTTATGCAGATACACTGACAACTATCTCTTGGGATAGTCTATTTAGTGAGGGGTTTGTCGAGAAGCTGGGAGCATTTATTTTGAAGCTTTACAGAAAAAGGGCTGAATACATCAAGCAAATGAAGAAGAAATCTGTCCCATATGCTATCTTTGGCCTCGTGGACGTTAAAATAATTTATTTATTTCTTCTTTCTTTCTTTCTATCAATTTAAGACAATATTGTCTAACACCTACAAAATTGATTGTGACTGTGTAAGTTCGCTAGCTTGCAGGCTATTATTTCACTTACCATTCATGTTATCTTATATAAAGACACCAATTTTTTGGGCTCTTCGTTTTGTGGGGATTTGTGGGGGTAGCCGGCTATGAAGAACGCAACAATTTTCCTCTTTTGAGTCTTTGATATCTACAGATACAATTAGATGAACTTGTTTGTGGTTGCATTCGGGGAGTTTGCACAAAGATTACATGACTGGATAAAGGATAATTATATTTTTTATTTTTCATAATATATATTCAAACTACATGAAATTCAATCATATCAATTTATTTATTTTATATTATATTTTTCATTTCATTAATCCTTTTTAATGAAATGTAAAATTAGAATATGCTCATTATATTAATTTTTTAACTAATTATAAAATTAAAAATATAACATTTTGAAAAGTTTATAATATTTTTAACTAATTTGAAGTATTTAATTTAATGTATATTTATTTGAAAATTATATTAAAAATTACATAAATGTAGCAAATTAAAAATAATTTGATTTCAAAACAATTACAATATATATACCACATTCTAAAAATATAATAAATAAGTAGATAAAAAAACATTATTTTTTCGGTTGGCCTAACTCATAGGGATTTGAAATTTGGATCCCATACTTTTACATAATATGTCATAACAAGGTGATTTTCAATTAAGTTACATTCCATGAGCTATTTATTTATTTATTTATTTTAATGTGAATTTTTTTAAATTACTTCAACTAAAACTTTGATATAAATTTGCATGAAATTAAATACAATATAACGATAAAAAAATTAAATATTGTCTCAATTATTTTTTTTCTCTCCTTCTTTATATAATTTCAAAACTATACATAAAGAAATCCAAAAAAATTAAAATACAAATTCATCAATATATGCATTTTAAACCTTCATTTTCTTTTTATAAATGAAAAATTGGAAATTCGATTCTTGCATATCTCTTATACTCACATCTCAATTTTCTTTTCACTATTGAACACATACATCTTTTTTTCGATGAGGGAAAATTTGGGAAAATCAATCCGAAGGGATCACATCCCACCGACCAAACAAGCAAGGCCTAACCCTATGGGCATTGAGGAGAATTGGCTTCCGTGACCTCCCAATTAGCGAGGTACATAGCAATGAGAACTCGACCAATTGAGCTAACCTTGGGGCTTTTACTATTGAATAAATATATCAAAGAGATAAATAACAATAATTTAATTATTTCTTAGATAATATTTTAGTAGTTAAAATTTTTCTTATTGTAAAAAAACTTTCTACTAATATTGTAATTTTTTTTAATACAAAATGTAGTTTAGTCTTTTTTGATATTAATTTATTGTTAGGTACTAAGATTTTGGTAAAAATTTCATCTAGTAATTAGAAAACCACGAATGCATTATTAAGAAACCAAGTAATATTAGTAATTGATATCATTTCAAATTAGGGAATAACGACTATGTGATTTATCTTATTCATTTAATAGACAGATATATAAATAAATTATGAAGCAGGTTGAAAGAGTACCTCTGGCATAAACTTTAATTTAACCTAAAGATTCATTGTCATGCCCCTAAATTCACCCACATTGGAGGTTGACTTAGCGCACCTAGATGTCCCATCACTATAGGTTTGTGGTACGTCATGACTCATTTCATCTCATCAATTTTCTCAATCCGAAACTACATGATTCCATACTACACCTCACTTTTATATTTCACGATTATTAAAATTCATAAGTTTAACACTTATTGAAGTATGTAAATAATCATTCCATACAATTATGCCTTAACTTAACCAATATGCAAATGATATGAATGAAAGTAATCTTATAGAATCAACAACCCAACTGGCGTAACAATTGTCAAAAATTCAAATTTGTTACAACCAAGTGAACTCTAGTCTCATATAGCAATTCAAAAATTATAAAAACACACAATTCATACAAACCTATCCCCAAATTTCCTATTTGATTTACTTCCATCGATCGCAACATTGTCATAGATCAAAATCATTTCACTTGATTGAAATAATAAGTACTCTCGTATGCATGCAATGTATGAAGAGTTAAGTTAAGTGAAGGAAAAGAAAAATGTCGATTTATGTTAAAGTGAAGTTAGAAAAGTTTAGATAAAGTGTCAAGTCATAGTTTCCATGAGGAAAAGAAAGTTAGAGTTTGCTTGATTCCATATTTAGAAATTTTAGTGCTTATATACTCATGGTTGGGTCATTGTTATGTGAAGTAAGAAGAGAGAATAGTAGCAACTCGGTGGATGTACATGAGAGAATAATTAATGAATAGAACTTCTTTATTTAAGCAAAAGCTTGTGTACTTATTTGTCTTGTGTTTATATATTTATCTCTGCCGCTAAATAATAAGTGGTAATAGAGCTAGGTTTATCAAGGTTTCAAAGAACCAAAGGAGTTAAGAAGGTTATGAGCTACTTCCATTAAGAGCCGTGCCTATTGTGAGTAGCTTGCAAATCGATGTTTGCATCCATTGGTCCATAATAGAAACTATAGCTAGTTGAGAGTTTGTAAACCCACCTACTTAAAGATGAGGGTGAGTAGCCTACAGATCCACCACCATATCAACAGGAAAGAGCCACCGCCAATGACCAAAGAAGGAGTCTCCACTGTAAACTATAGCCATGAGCCTCCATAATGATCTATGTAGAAGAGCTTAGCAAAGTTGAGTTGTTTGGAGCCACCATTAAAGTGAAGGTTAAAATGTTTAGTTTTAAAGATAATCAAGTATACGTGATGTTCATTTCTAGAAGGCTGACACAATAAGGAAAGAAGACAAAATACAAAATAAAGATGATAGTCATGGGTCAAAAAGCAACAATGAAGTAAAGCGGCAAATGAAATCGAAGGGAAGAGCCAAAGTATTCGAAGAGCTGATAGAGGTTCTCACCATAATCGAGGAATCTAAAAGACAAGTAGATGAAGTAGAAAAATTCAAGGATGAATGGATCATGATAGATTTGGTAACACTTCCAAAATTTAATGGTAACAAAATTAATTTCTAGGAACTATCAAAATGAAGAAAAAAATTGGATGTTAAGAGTCGATTAAGTATCAGTCTAATAACCCATATGATGAAGTATGTGATGATTTAGTATTGAATCTTATAAAACATGCATTGGATGAGAATTCCTTGTGCAAGGTAGCAAAAGCTACATCTTCCTAGGAAGCATTGATGACCGTGGAAGTAGAATTTGGTATGAAGGAAAGTGACATAAAGTAGAAAATTTTGTTACAGTTTGTTGAAGAATCAACCAAAAGCCTACTGCAGGTATGAGAGTAAATGAGAAAGACTCTAGGAGGAAAACAAATCTTAGAGAATCCCACACAAATGTGGATGATAGCCATAAATACTATAAAATTGAAACCCATCATGCAGACATGCATATGGATGAAGAAGACACAAAAAATATTGCAGAGTGAGAAGTTGAAGCCTCTACGTGTGAAGTAGAGAAAGAGCGTGTAGATGCTCGAGAACCCCATTGTAACATGGATGGTTAAGATGATGGTGAATCCCACTATGACGAAACACATGTGGATGGTGACTGCAAAGTGAGTTGTGAATTGGTGATTCCAACAATAGACCTTGTTGATGATGGCGACATTTCCAATAAAGGAGTGAATAAGATGCGTGATCTAGTTGGTATGATTATAGTTGATGATGAACTCTTTACATCAGACCTCTTTACATCAGAGTTTGAGGCATTTAAGTTTGAGAATAACAAAGACAAATTTTCATATGAAGTAATGGTTTGTAGATCTAAAAGTGCATCTCTCATGAATTGAAAAACAAATGATGAATTTGGCGAAGTTGAAATTGTTAATGAGCACACACATGCTTAGAGATCTCACAACAGAGTGGATGAAAATTATGTTGATGAAATTTGTGGTCTCTTTTTGAAACAAGGATTGATTATAAAAATATGGAAAGTGTCATATTTGATGGAGAATTTAAGGTTGAAGCTACCATTGTAGCAGCAATTTATGAAGCAATAGTTAGAATTGCTCATGAAGTAATGCACAATCTAGCAACAATTGATGATTAAGAAGAGGATAAAGTTATTCATGAGTTTTTGATGAGAATATCGACTAATAACGTAACAATGGAAGATAGTCTCAATGCATTTGAAGAGGCATAGAAGAAATAAGAAGGAGAGAAAGATCTCACTACAGAGCATAATGAAGATTCTTTTAACATTGATTTTGAGTGTGAAAGTAGACATGACAACAATCCAATTATAATTATATCTGAAAGAGAAGATGAAGAAAAAGATGTAGGAAAGGGCATGGAATTTTCTGAAGAAGAAGAAGAAAGCATTGAAACAACCTTTCAACAATGGAGTCAAGAAGAGATCAAAGTCTACTATCAAGAAATATAGCAGAAAGAAGATTAAGAATATGGAGCTGAAGAAGCATGGAAAAGTTCATAGTTTGAAGATGAGGAGTTGTGGTAGTAGTCTATGAGTGAACTGATATTTCAAGAAGAAGCTATAGAAGATAGGCTCTGAAAGCCTAAATTGTTTTTTAAAACGAATATAAAAAAATTCAAAGCAAAATTGCAGTAGCAACAAGTGAAGAAATATGGAGCTTACATCAAGAAAGCACAACTGAAAATAAAGAAGTTTTAAGGGTATAGAATATGGAAGAAATGAAAAAGAAAAAATTGCATTGTAAATTTTTTTTTAGTCAATTTTTTATTGCAAGTGTAGCATGCATAGTTGAGTCACGCTTAAGTCAAGGTTGAGTCATATGGTCGTAATTAAGGGGTAATTTTAGAAATAGTAATTACTCATGTATGCATGCAATGCATGAAGAGTAAATTTAAAGTAATGAAATCATTTCGAGTCTAATATTAGAATTCAAGTGAGCCAAAGTTAGAAGGTTAATTCTTCGTCTAGAAAATTTGAGCGAAGAAAAAGAAAAATGTTGAGTTAAGTTAAAGGAAAGTTAGAAAAGTTTAGTTAAAGCATGAATTATTAGTTTGCATGAGGAAAGGAAAATTAGAGTTTGCATGATTCCATATTTAAAAAGTTTGATGTTTATATACCTGTGGTTGGAACATTGTAATGCGAAGCAAGAAGAGAGAATAGTCGTAGCACGGTGGATGTATATGAGAGAATAATTAATGAATATAATTCTTTATTCAAGTAGAAGTTTGTGTATTTATTTGTCTTGTGTTTGTATGCTTATCTTTGCCTCTGGCTAAACAAGGACTTATATCCCTACACTTTGTCATGTAATAAAATTATGCCATGACTTGTAAAATGACCCACCAAATCATGCCTAACATTGGATGATTGTACACTATCCAAACCCATATAAACTTATGCATTGTCCCTCTAACTTCTTCACCAACTCTTCATCTCACATTAGCACTTATAATCCAAATGGTACTTGGTCAAATGCTTGTTGCCTTAACCAACTCTCTTGTCTCTGTTACAAGCAATCATTCCAAATTTAAGAAGGTTGCATTCTTCATTTTTGAGTGGGTCAATATTCCATATTACATACTTTTCCCAAATGATAATTTGGTCCAACTTGTCTCAATAGTCATATATGCTCCTTTATGCTCACCTGACTCATGCACTATCCTACCATGTCCACTCTAGCTGATTCAACTCATTCTAATGGGTGCCTCTCTACATGCTTGCATGCTACCCTCATCCGTTCATCCCATGTGCTACACATTACCCTTGTCTTCAGACTAGACTTTTTCAATCATCTTGTGTGAGCCCCTTGATGCTTCACATGCCATGAAAAGCCAAACATTGTTAAAAATATGCAACTACAGTCAAATTCCACTTTGGACTATTTATTTGATGGAGATGATGATGACATTGGATTCCTCTTTTCGAGAGGACCGAAATTGACATAAAGATCACCTCATTCGGACAAGAAGAAGTTGGTTTTTAATTTTGTGCACCCACTCATGGATATTGGATCAGGTCGGCTTCACTCTCATGCACACTTGGACAGGTTGGCCTCAACATCAAATGGACATTGTTGGAAACCCCTAGAAGCCTATAAATGAAAATTGACCTAGAATATCATTTGGACATCATCACATCCAAGCATCTTCTTCTCTTCTATCTAATTTGGTTCGACAAGATCAATGGAGGAAAGGTCATACAGGTGTCCGAAGTCACAAATATGAAGTTCAGACAAATAGGGTTTTTGTTTCGGACGCACGCACAACACAAGGAAATATCATCCACATACGCACACATGCTAAGGCCAAGGGAGCACCTGGGAGTTACAAACACTTGCATGCTAACCTGAAGGGAGCATCCAGGGGTTCGACTACAGTTGACCATCATCTGAAGTTTTCTGAAGCTGTGTGAAGTTTGAATCAAGTTGTGTCTGATATATTCTACCACTGTAAACTGGGTTATGAAGTTGTTGGGTCATATTGATTATCATATTGTATTGGGCTCATTGTACTCTCTGTTGATCATTTTATGACAATCTAATAAAAGAAGAATTTCAAAGGTTTTCCTCCTAGTTGGGTTTTTCCCTGGTCTTTGACCAAATATGGTGTCTATTGTTGATGTGCTGATTGTATTATTTGTCATCACATATATTGTTCTATCTTCAATTGCTATTGATGAATGGAAAGGCTAATTGTAATTGGAAATATTTGTAATTGAAGTTTGGAATTGGGCTAAAGTAATTGATACAACATAGAACAATTTGAAAATTAACATGGTATCAGAGCTAAGGTAAAGGACAAGCCAAAAAGGAGACAAGCCTTGAAGAACTCATCTTTGGAAAGTTGAAAGAACTGATATAGTCAAAGTTAAGATGACTTCCTAATCCAAGAGTGATGAGAAGCTGGGTGACTCATCTAATTTTTCTGCATGGAAAGTTAGGTTGGAGATCATAGTTGATAACAATGATGTTTTGGACTAAATTCAAGGAAAGGTACCTGAGCCTCCCAAGAATGCATCCGTTGCTACCAAGAAAAATCACAAGAAAGGTGAGTTGAAAGCAAATCAAATTATAATTGATGGATTACAAGATAATCTAGTTGCATATGTTGGAAACTTGAGAAGGTCTAAAGACATGTATGATAAGGTAGCTGACATGTATGAGGTCAACAATTTGAATGAAATCCTCACCTTGAAAGATCAACTTAAAGACACCAAGATGAACGAGGGAGAGTCCATACAATCCTACATAATGAGGATCTTCGTATTAGAGATCAATTACAAAGAGTTAGAGAAGTTGTGCTTGACACAGAACTAGAGGTCATGACTCTGAGAGGTCTCCCTCTTATTTTGGAAACATTTATCACTACTATAAGCAATACAAATGTCCTCCCTTCATTTGATGAAATTGTTGGAAATCTCACTCAAGAAGAGTCAAGGATGATAACAAAACAATGTAAACTTTGAAACGGCAACTGATACTGTTACCCATTTTGTAGAGATAGCAAAAAAATGACCATATTTTGAAAAGGGGTGATGCAGAACACACATGTTTTTTTTAGAGCATAGTTTTTGGCACTATAATTTTTTTTATGTACATTGTGTTTTAGAATGGTAGTGATCTTGATGTTGATTTAAAAAAGTGGTAATTCTACACCATGCCCTTTTTTGGAAAGGGTTTTTTTTTTTTTTTTTTTTTGTAATGCATGAAATGTAAATAATTATTTTGTAAATTTAATAATTTTGGAAGTGGTCTTCTTCTTCATATTTTCTTGTTTTTATTTTTTTTGTAATGAGGTTTTTATTGTTTTGCATATTTAAAGAAGAAGGTCGATATTTTGCATTTTCGATATTCTACATATTTATACATCGTTAATTAAATTTTCAATCCACATGAAATAATTGTCTCTAAAATACATATATAAAGATATACATAAAAAAGACAAAAATAAAAAAT
>APFE031618061.1:0-30436 GCA_000404065.3 Pinus taeda | reverse complement strand
GCTCTCTCTTCTTAACTCCTCCCTTTCCCCGCCTTCACCTTTTTATTCCTTTTATTTTATCCTTGTTTTCCTTTTTATTCTCTTTTACTTCATATGTTATCAGCCATCCAATATTTTATTTGAAACCTTTTTTGGTTAACTTTGCTTTCCTCCTTTTCAAAGAGGATAAGCTATCCTCTTTCCTATAATGGTCAATAGTCTTATTAGAGGTATTGGTAAAATATAATGAAATAATTTATTTACTTATTTATTTTGAATCATTCCTTTAAGTAAGTTTTCAACCTAATAGGTATTGAATAAGTCACCCCTAACTAATAATATTATAATTAATTATTTTTAGGTAATATTATTATAAAAATTGATAATTAATTTATAATATTGAAATTAATATATTCAATTATTTTCAACCAAATTTATATTGAATAGGTCAACCCCTATCAAATGGTTTTATATAAATTAATTATTCTTAATATTATTATATAAATTGATTTATTGTATCGAAATAACAACTAGTTTTCAACCAAATTTATATTAAATAGGTCAACCCTAACAAATAATATTATATAAAGTAATTATTCTTAGATAATATCATTATATAAACTAATAAATAATTTATAATATCGATATAAAGTATTTAATTATGACATAACAGCTAGTTTCTAACTAAATATTAAATAATTTAACAAACATCTCTTTATCACGTATTCTTAAATAATTGTTTCTCTCCTTAGTGATAATTTCACCAACAGCTAATTTTAAACGGCTAACCTTGAACAATGATGCATCCCTGCTATTTATTCTCTCAAATCTATTGATTTCTCACCTTGTCCTAAGGATGAACCACATTAGTTGGTTTGAAATGTTAACCGAATCCTAACGATGTGATTAATCCGAAAGATAGATTTCTATATTATTATTTTTTTGTGCTAAGATCCTACTCAGACTATAAACAAAATGTTATTCACGTGCTTAAGGATTCATGAGTTCTCGGAGTGAAAACGTGTTTTTATGTTAATTTTATGAGCAATTTTAACATAAATAAGAAACTGAACATCAACATAGAAATGTATAGAACATCACCAAAAACACATCACAAAAGGAACATGATGAAGGAGTTCACCCCTCCTAGGCTACGTCTTCTTGGTCCAGCTTCCAATGGCTCGGGCCTTTCTATTATGCTCAAATGTGTAAAAAGATGTGTTTACAATGCTCAAATCCTTTTGAAACCTGCTCCAATGAGTCCAAAATGCCCAAAAATGGCTACCTAGCCTCTTTCTGCATCCAATTTGGTTGAAAACTAGAGACATTATTACCTCTCATAGTTTCTCCATTGCTCTCTCTATAATTTGCCAGAAATCCGACACCGAATCCCCATTTGCACCCCATTTTCTGCTAACGGGCCACCAAATCCGTTGAAATATGGGCGGATTTGTCAGACGGTTAATTTGGCCACTGAGGCAAAAAAAATCAAGAGAATGGTCATATGAGGGTCATGCACCTAGGGGCTAGCCTCCAGCATTGGCCCCTTCCCTCTGGTGGTTGCATAAAATGCTAGTGGTTAGGCATAAAGTGTTTATATGCTAGTGGTTAAGTTCACACCAACCCCAAACTTGACAGCGTTTAAACTTTAAATATTCGGCGTGATCATAAAGGTTAAGTGACAATAAACATGGTGCAATGGTAAATGGTTGTGTTGTGTGTTGGGAGGTTGCTGGTTCAACCCTCACTACCTACGCTTAGACTATAGCAACATTTTGGTGGCCTCCCGGGCTGCCATGTGGTGGCCTCCGGCTGGGCCATGTGTCATCCCATGGTTGGCCATCATTCCAACCCATGAAAAAACAAAAAAATTTGGACCAGTACGAAGGTGCCACTTGGCATGATATAATTGGCCAAAAAATTCTTTGACAAAGCCAACATCCACCTCACCTTCCCAGCCAATGCCACATCAGTAGTACAGACTGTTGACTGGGCTGTCCTTTTTTTTGAAAATTTTCTTGTTGGAGAAAGTGGACAAAACTCGTTTCTAGAGTCATACAGAGTCCGTTTCGTGCGAAATGAGTTGTACCGGATTCAATATGACAAGAACTACACGATCATCTAGGTTCCACGCCAATCTAACAACTTCAAAATTTGAGCTATTTTTTTAGCATGTGATCATGAATCTACTCATTATGCTATTGCACATTGCAATATTGGAGTAATTGAAGACATGTTTCATACTCCATTTTCTTCTTGGAAAGATGCATGGCTACTACATATAGGTGAAACCTGCCACATGAACTTCAGAAAATATTTTTTTGAAGACTTCAATGATAATGTAGATGGAGCAATATACTTTGCATGTATGTAAATACTCAAGCCATTCGAAGTTGGCACCATTAGGCTTGAATTTCCTAGACTCCTGTGAATTTCTTCTACATGATGTTCTCTACCTTCTAGAGCTATAGAAAAACTTCTTGTTCCTAGTGTTGTGACAATTAATTGTTCTTAAAGAAGAAACTAACTTCCACTTATTAATTTGTCAACCTGAGTTTTCATCTGGTTATTTCAAGGTTGTTTGCAAAGTATATGAAAGAGATAGTGTTGAAAACTAAATTGAACAACAACCAAAATAACAACAATAAAGGAATAAATTCCTAACCTAAAGCACACCTTTGAAAGATCTATCTCTCAAGAAAACTATGTCTTACAAAAATCATCTAAAAATATCAAATTCTCATTACTCTTTACAAGAAACAACAAGGAAATCTATCAAACACTAAGTTGCTACCTTAGAAACAACAATCTCGTAATCGAAGAGAAAACACTAAGAAACTATATTATATGTAACAGAAAAGAACAAATAATAGGAAAATAAACTAGACTAATTCTAAAGCATCAATGATCTAGCAATAACATTCAAGGAACACCAGTAAAGGAATAAGAATTATAAAATTAACTTCTCTCAGGAGAAGTCCTTGCAACCCAATGTTATGACTACCAAATAAAGCACTTGATTATGCAATTAATCTAACAGGTAGATGATTAACATAAAACAATAAAATACAAAGTTGGTGATACAGATGAAGAAAATGCCTCTTCCAGGAGTGGGCCCAAACCACTAGAATTAGACTGCCTCGAAGAAGCAATCAAGACAGTAAATTTAACTCTTAACAATAGAAACTTGCATTATATTATGAAAGAGCAAATAGAATTTTTGAGCAAGTTTCTCAAATGTGTACAAAAATATTACATCCAATAAAAATCTCTCGTTTGGGACATAAGCCCCCATCTTTATACTACACTCAAAAATGATAAAAATAACAAATCGCTTAACAAAGAGAAATCTTGAGAATCTAAATATTCTTAGGATTCTTGTTTCAGTTACAAAAGTGCATTAATATTTCCAGGTGAAAGAAGCAAGGGCTTTTCCTTAAACATTATCACTCAGATAAGAATAATCTTCACTTTTTTCTCTAGTTAGCGAAGACACCATCGCATTATATGATTCTACCACGAACAAATCACGAAACAACATCGAATTCCAGATGTCGTAAACCCCTATTTACAATAACGATTTAGTCATAAGAAAATAGCACTTTTATAACTGAATTAGTTTATTAACAAGGATAAATAACAAAAGTAAATTAATCTCTTCAAGAATATATATTATGCAAACTAATATATCGTAAATGTAAGAAAACGATCAGAAAGAAATATTAAAATGAAGAAATGGGATGAAGTAATTATGGCATTTGTGAGACCAAACATCACCCCCCAAACGACCTTTTTTCATGTCCTCATGCAAATAAATGATTAATATGTAATGCATTTAAGGATTAGGCTTCATAGGGTTCTTCTCCTCTGAGCTCGAATCCACTTCTACTTTTCATTTTCTGGAAGACCACATACATACCTGCTTCTGACAACTCATAACTAGACTTGTTATAAGATTGAGGACACGAGATCATTGGAAACATATACCTGCATCCCATCCATTTGATCCCAAATTCGCTTACAATGTTAACATAATCTTGCACTCTGAACATAATTTGTTGCAAATTACACAAGCCAAAGGGTTCCCTATTTTTTACCTCCCTAGATGTCACTTGCCATCTCATCTTAGCTCCACGGGTAACTTCATCTCTTATATATTCCAATTGTTTCCACCCTGAGTGTGATACCTCATTATGAATTTTCCCAAGTGAGGGAGAAACACTAGGTTTCTCTACAAAAGTGTTATGGAAGAGAAGTGTAGTGAAGGGATTTTCTGGCTCACCCCTAACCTAGAGGTCAATATTGTGCTCTCTTCTTTGAAAAGTGTGATAGGTTTTTTCCCACTTTATCTGGTTTAATGCACATGATATGAAAGCTTGGAATTGGAAATCTCCAATGAATGGGACAACATTTTCATTTACCTATTCTTCTAGAAAAACGTTGTGCATCTAAAGCTCGCACAAGAGATACTTTGTTTTCTCATCTTGCTTGTGAAAAGCAGTAATGAAATACAACACATTGCCAAATTCATATGGTTGGCCACATTGTATAGCATTGGCTTTTAGCAACAATTATTGTTCAAGTAGAAACAAGGCATAGTTTCGTCTTAGAGATCTATATGCCAAACTATCAGAGTTGA
This sequence comes from Pinus taeda, assembly GCA_000404065.3. Taxonomy (NCBI): domain Eukaryota; kingdom Viridiplantae; phylum Streptophyta; class Pinopsida; order Pinales; family Pinaceae; genus Pinus; species Pinus taeda. The sequence goes on along the minus strand of APFE031618061.1, from coordinate 25,818 downwards.
TAGAACAATTTTTTATCTCTTTGTTCTATGATCTTATAAATATGCTCCTTCAAAGCTTGAATTTCATTTTCAACATCCCTTAATTTTGTATATGTTTCATCCTTTGTCACAGTTAGTGTCTAGAACTGTTGGAACAAGTTCTAGTATTCTCTCTGAGGCACTACTTCCCTTCTATATGTAGTTATGGTCTCCTTATCTACTTCCATGGTTTTATTTAATACCCTTATTGTAGCATCCACAATCAATGGGGAATAAGGAGGCACAAGATCTATTTTTTCCTCTCTCAATAGAAATACGTACAGGTTTTGTTTAAGTCTCAGCTTCAGTAAAAGCAAGTGGGGGATCAATATGAACCTCTTCTTTAATAAAAATGGATTCAAAATTAGTTTGTGTTCTGTCTTCAGTAGATATAGGGAAAAAATTAGTGTGAACACTTGAATCAATTTGAGTTTCAATGTTATGGGCTTCTTCCTTCCTATTAGAAATCCCAAGTTGTTTTACAAATTTCTTTCCACGTCCCCCATGAAACTATCTATTATTATGCAACCATCTTCTCATATTTTGAACTTTCCTTTGTATTCTATCATTTTCTCTCCTTAGTATAATGATTTAATTAAGAAGTGTTTTTTTTACCTTATCCTTCAGGACTTTGGCACCTCTAGTTCTTCAAGCAAAGTCTCTAGCTAGGACTATTGAAACAAAAGGAGTGGAAATACATGTTGTCACTTCATAACCTTAAGTAGTAGTCCTTTGGGTAGAATCACCCATGAGAGAGTCGATGGGGGAGTTATCAACTTACATTGAGGTTCTACAAATCACAAGTTCTGATAAATTGCTAACAAAAGGGTCAATCTCCGGTCCATTTGAAGGAAAAACATTAAGTTCTTAGCTCTTATTAATTGGATCTCCAAAAGTAAATTGTGGAGTTGTATCTTCTAGAGAAGAGGGCTCCAACATGGTGGAAACATAATCCCCAGAATGTTCTTGAGTACCAATGTGTTCAGAATCACCGGAGGATTCTACAATGGGGATGTCCATTGTTGAATCAACATAAAGAGATGCAACTAGAGAATTAGGCAATGAATTGTGATTTGAGTTAGAAGGGCTACCTAAATGAGTTGGGGGTTCTTCCATTAGCTCCCCTAATTTTATTGTTTCCAATATATTGTCAAATCCTTCTAATACCTAGGGCACTTCTATTTCTTATTCTTCCAGTTTTGCATTTGTTTTCTCTAGGATTGATGAATCCTGAGCCAAATTCTCCCTAGGGATTATTTTTATGTCCCTTCCTCATCTGCCAATTCTTAAACTAAATTTTCTATTACTAACTTCCAAAGGGGTTTTGAGGAACTCTGTCCCTGTTTAATTTTGCCTAGTTTGAATGGCCTTCTTCTCTTCCTAGGAAAAGAGTTCAAGAAGGACGTTACTCACTTCTCTACTCAATTAAGTTTATGAGTTGTATTTTCATATTACATGATTTCTTTTGAATCATATCCTATAGTTGGGGTTTCATCTTGTTTAGTATCACTATCTCTTCTTACCTATCCATTATCGAATGAAATATTTCCATATGTTCCAACAATTGCTTCAGGAATTCCTTGTTCACCCCTAGGATCTCCTAAAAATTCACCCAACTCCATGGAATTTGACTCAAAATCATCACTACTAACAATTTAATAAGCCCATGATGTCTAACAATTGAAGCTTGGTCTTTATACTTCCTTAATCTAGCAGTAATTTCATGTAGAAGTGAATGCAAGAAATAGGGAAGGTTAAAAGCTACCTTTTGTCTCATATATGCCACCAATTCTAGATGACGACCTTGCACTGTGTTATATCTTCTATTGCAAGTGATGGACCGCTGAGTGATGCATGCTAATTCTTTCCAAAGGTTTGGAAATGAACTTGGATTGTACCCTTTCCATGTTTTGACTAATTATTCTCCAGGGTTTGAAAATAGAAGAGTAGCATTCTGTAATGAGGTGTGCACTTCATACAACTTTTCTCCTTCTAACGAGACGCCTGTTACCGCAACTATTATTTATTCATTCACCTGTATATGTACATTCCTTACCATTGTGACTCTTTCATTCAAATTATGCATGAATTCGAGTGCGACTTCCTTATCAAATCCTTGTAGACGCTAAAAATATTGTAGCCATCCTGTCCAGTTTAAAGTATTATGTGCCTCCTTTGTGGCCAACAATTGGGTTGGTTTATGGCATACTGAAGGGACTCCCATATTATTTTTTCAATGATGATTTCTTTGTAAATGGAAACAATGAAGTTCAGAGATAGAAATGTTGCACATAATATGGAAGTTCAACGAACATAACATGCAACAATGTCTTGTCGAGAATTCAGTGAACATATCATGCAACAACCCCTTCTCACCCCCCAATGAGATCTGAGGGTCATATGTGGTTGTCGATCAATTTGATGAATTGACACGATTTTTCATGATTAGAGGATAAATCCATATTAATCAAGCATGGGAGAAAAATTGTAAAAAATGGTGGCGAAGAAAGTGAAATATTGGTAACACACCAAGTAATCACTAAATCAATCGTCAATCATTAACTGTAATAATGAAAGAATCATTACAATAATAAAAACATTAATGTCAAAAGGAATAAAATCATGACAAGATTTAAATATAATGGATGGTTGGAAACTAAGGTCAATTAAATAATATCACATGGAGAAAAAGAATAAGAGTTAATAAAAGAGGATGATAAAAATGATCGGTTTCTCATCAATAATCAACATCATCACTTTAAAGGGGCTATTTTAATAATACTCCATACGATGTTCTAACAAGTCTAACAATTTTTCCTTTCTTGATTATAGAATTTTAGGGAGTCAAGAATATCCACTGTTGCCAACAGGCATCCATAGCCTCGAAAGGGTTTCCTTTTAACCCCTTGAGATGTCAGTATCCCATCTATTAGAAATATATTCATCGCTCATAAGTTTATTTCAATTTTGTTAAGTGTCAACAAAAGGCCATTATTTTGGTGTGGTAACCAGTTGATAATAATACCATTTACGGGAACTCATCAATAATCAACATCATCACTCTATAGGGGCTATTTTAATAATACTCCATAGGATGTTCTAACAAGTCTAAAAAATTTCCTTTCTTGATTATTAATTTTTAGGGAGTCAAGAATATCCACTATTTCTAGCAAGCATCCTTAGCCTCGACAGGGTTTCCTTTTAACCCATTAAGATGTTAGTATCCCATATATTAGAAATATATTCATAACTCATAAGTTTATTTTGATTTTGTTAAGTGTCAACAAAAGGCCATTGTTTTGGTGTGGTAACTAGTTGATAATAATTCCATTTACGTGAACTAATAAAGGGACCAAGAGAGCTCATGATAAGACCCCTTGTCCTTATTCCTTAAGACCGAAGGCCATTACCGTGGCTTGGTGACTAGAAGTGGTAATTTCACTTCACTAGGTCCTATGATCATGGTAGGTCGGCTCGTGATGGGACCTATTACCCCCTTGTCGACTTTGTATTTTTTTATTATTTTTTTTTAATTTGCGATGATTTTTGTTAGTCATAAAATATTACTTAATAGATGGGGTGGCATATCAACTCCTTGATAGTTGGCTATGGCGTGAAATTTTTTGTAATTACTTTTTGGCTTGCTAATCTTGTCCCAAAAATTAATTTCTCCAAAGGATCATAGAATTGTTTGAAAAAATGGAGTGAGAAATGGCTCCTTAGGTGAGGATAGAAGAAATGTATAATGAGTACTCTTATAAATTTTTTACAAAGTCAATGAATTAATGATTTTTAGGAAATTCAAGAACCCATATAACAAAATTACCCTTTTTTAGAAAAAGGTTCCCCTTTTAAAAGTAAATTCTCATGTGATAAATACCAAACAAACTAGTTATCCAACCATCATATTAAAAAGGGCTTGAAGTATTCCTTATCTCCAAAAAAAAAAAAGATATTGGAAAATAAATTATCAATAATGTCTACATCCAGGGAAACAATAAACACTTCTAAGGGAACTAAACCTATGTCTAAGGAAATAACAATTGTGATAATGTTGGTGTGACAAAGGAAACAACAATTGTCATAACGTGTTTTGACTAAGGAAACAATAAATGTGATAGCGGTGTTGTGACTAAGGAAACAACAAACGTGATAATAGTATTGTGACTAAGGAAACATCAACTATGATAATAATGTTGTGACTAACAAAACAATAACTGAAGCAACAACATCATAACTTAGACATAACAATTGCAATCATCATAGCAACAACATTTTTGAAAGAAAATGTTTGCGACATTTCCCAAAAGAAATTATGCGCATTGTAAGAAAATAAAAAATATTTACATTATGTACATGGAAATAAGGGGTTTCTTGAAAAACTTTACCTGATCATGGTCGCGAGGATATTCCCTCAATTGGCTACAACCTGCAAGGTTGCATCATTTTCAATTTCATGAAGAAAGGACTCTCGTGTAAGTGGTTGGTGATACAAACAAACTCGATGGCCATTGAAGAGGAAGGAGATGCTAGAGTCGTCAATCATAGTAAGGCATACTGTCACATTATCATAGACATCGCTAACTTCGTAATGGCCCAACCATCTCGTTTGAAGCTTACCTGAGAATTCTTGGAATCTAGAATCATATAAAAGCACCCAATCCCCTTTTCGAAAGGTCTTCTTTTTAATCAAACGTTCATGCCATTTAGCTCTTTGTTGTTGAACTATAGTTGTGCATTGAAGAGAAGCAAGGCACATTTCGACCATTTTGTTGAGCTATTGGAGGAACTGCTTCTGTGCTTTTGAAAGGTCAAGACTGAATTCTTCAGTGGTCCTAAGAGTAGTGACTTTAAATTTGATCAGAAAGATAGGATCCTTACCAAAGCCAAGATGATAAGTGAAAATATAGAAGTATCGCTTAAGGTCATCTAATAAGCCCATAAGGTTTCGAAGAGTTTGGAGGCCTAATCTCGGCGGCTTTTAGAGAGATTCTTGGTTAGGATTCCTTCCAAGACTTTAATTTTCATTTCCACTTGACCATTTTCTTATGGATGGTAAGGAGAAGTGGTTCTATGTTTGATATGATATTTTTGCAAGGTGGAAAATATTTTATGGGCGGTAAATTGTGATCCTCTGTTAGTTACAAGTTCTCGAGGTACGCCATATAAACCAAACAATTCAAGTAGGAAGTTTATGACTACCTCATATGTGGCTCTTGTAACTACTACTACCTCCACCAATTTTGTGACATAGTCTGTGCAGACTGGAATGTATGATTTTTGGTTTGAAGCCGGATTGATGGTACCTGCAAAATCCATTACCTATATCTCAAATGGTTCCAATACAAGTTGTAGCTAGAGAGGAATTTCATTGGACTGAATGGGATGACCCATCCGTTGACATCCATCACAACTTTGAAAATATTTTTTTGGCATCTTTGAATATCATAGGCCAAAAATATCCCATCTGCAATACTTTGTGCCCAGTTCTACGATTGGGAAAATTCCCTCCACAAGGTTCATTGTGATAGGCCTTGAGAATATCATAAATCTCATCTTCTCTAATTCATTTTCAGACTTGGATATCTACCCCTATATGGAAGAGGTAACCGTATATCCATGAGAATTGAGCACTATGCTGAATATTGTGCTTATTTTCCTAGGGTGACAATGTGATGGTAATTTTATAGCCACCAAATAATTTGCAACGTCATCATATCATAGTGTTTTAATAGTCACAACAAACAAATGTTCATCTGGGAATCAATCTTCCACTGGTGAAGAATCAATTGCAATGAAATTCTTGACAGGAATTCTACAACATGGTTCTCCTTGCCTATTCGGTCCTTTATAGTGATATCAAATTCCTGTAACAACAGTGACCAACAAGTTATTCTACCATTGGTAATAGGTTTATTGGTTAAATATAAAATAACAGAATGATCAATATTTAAGAAAATTGGGTAGCTTGTTATATAATGATGGAAGTTATTTATAACATAAACAACAACTAGAAATTATGTTTTTGTCACAGTGTAATTTAATTCTGTAGGTGTTAGGTTTTCCCTAATATAATAAATTGCATGAGGTTCCTTATCATGTTCTTGTCCAAGAACTAACCCTATCATTGTATTAGATGCATCTAAGAATACGTGGAATGGAAGACTGCTGTTTGGTCCTCGCAGCACAAGCATTATTGAGACCAATTTCTTCAGCTATGCAAAATCAATATTGCACTTATGAGTCCATTTGAATTCTACATGCCCAGTTAATGCATACAATGGTGTTGCAATTTTTGAAAAATGTGTTATAAATGACAATAGTAACCAACATAACCAAGGAAAATTCATACCTCTGTTGGTGTATAAGAAAAAGGGAGTTTAAGGATTACCTCGATTGTAGTGGGATCTACTTGAATACCTGCAACAAAAATAAAATGTCCCAAGACTACACCTTCCATAATTAGCATATGGCATTTCTCATTCCTGAGGCATAGCCTGGTAGCTCATAGATCATACAAGGACCTTCTCCAAATTTTCTAAATAATCATAAAATTTGTTACCATAAGGAGTAAAATCATCCATATAAAGCTCAAGTCCATCATTGGTTACATCAAAAAATAGACTCGAAATTTCCCTCTGAAAAGTGGTTGGTACATCACACAAGCCGAATGGTAAAACTATGTATCCAAACGTTCCCCATGGATAGGTGAATGTAGTTTTGTCTTGATCCTCTAGAGAAGGCTCGATTTGATTATATCCACTAAACCCATCTGGGAAGGAAAAGTATTTTTTCCCAGTGATTGTATTAAGGACTTGGTCTACAAATTGGGAAATGGAAATGATCTTTTTATATGGCTTTGTTTAGTTCTCTGTAATCTACATAAATACTCCATTTCCCATTCTTTTTAGGGACTATCACCAATGGTGAAACTAACTAACTGCCAGATATAGGTTATATAAAGTTGACATCGAGTATTTTCTGTAGTTCCTACTTCACTACTTCTCTAAGATGTGGATTCAATCTCCTTTGTGATTGACAAATTTCTCAAGCATGTTTTTTAACGTAAATTTGGTGCATACACAGTTGTGGGTCAACGCATTTCATATTTGGATAGTCCCAAGGAAAGGCTTGTTTGTATTTGTGAATAACTTGGATCAGTTTCTCATGTTGGAGGTCATTAAGGCTCACATTAATATTCAACATTTTTCCTGGTTCAATATCAATAGGAATGTTGTGATGGAATTTGGTTATAGGTATATGGTGATTATTTAACTCCTCCAATGGATCACCCTAGGCTTTGTTATCAAGCACAACTTTCAACATCTGACATGTTGGATATCCTACACTAGAGGGTTGGCTAATGAAACCACTGATTGTATCATCCTTAGTTTTTCTCTTGAAGATAAGATCTTTATCAATGGTAAGAGGAGAACATAGGCTACCTTCTTCATACTCAAGAGGAAGCCACTTAAGATTGTCAGATGGCATGCTAGGTTTAGTGGGAGGATATATGATAAGGTTCTTGATGAAAATTCCTTTAGCAGTAATCATACTTCCAGTATATCACCCAAAGTATGCATCTGTAATGGTGGGCCATGGTCTTCCCAGTATGAGAGGGTGTCCTTCTTGGTTATTTATGGGGTTAAGAACCAAAAAATATACTGGGTATTCCCTGGAATCCATAGAGATGATGATATCATCCAAGGTTCCTTGTAGTTTTACCACAATTTGTCAACTAACTCCAACATGGTTGGGGTTGGTTTTAACATGGTTATTCCAAGAAGGGCACATATTTATAGAAACTCCTAAGTCCACCAAGGTATCTAGAAAGGTAAGTCCATGAATCTGAATGGTGACCACTGGGTTTCCAAGATCATCATATTTGATGGGTATCTACTTTCCTAAAATAATATTAGAAATATTACCAAGGATGTGAATTTTAGGAGGGCGTTTTGGTTTTATTCTAGGTTTCTTGATACATAATTCTTTGATGGTCTTATAATAGTTCGGTATATCTATGATAACTTGAAGAAGCAGAATTTTAATACACAAATTCTATAGTTCCCTTACAATATCAAATTCAGGATATGTGGGTGGCCTCACTATGTCCAGTCTTTCTAGAAATGGAGGAGCAACATCTTAAATTTTACTAGATTCTTGATTCTTAGTCGGTCTATTGGTGGTTTTGTCTCAGTGATAATTACAGTAAAAGGATGTTTTTCTAACTTATCCTTCTATTTAGTGGAATATTCATTTTCTAGCTCCTCTACATTCCTTGAGGTGTCCTCCAGAAAAATGGTTCGCCTAGATCTTAAGCGAAGTTCATTACATTCCAAGGATGGAGGACAGTAATCAGAAGTATCAAGAATTTTTAAAAATTGCACATACCTATTGTTTGGATTTGCATCTTCTTGTGCATGTAGTTGAGGGCATAACAAAGGTGGGGCGTTTAGGGGTAATTGAAGTGGTGGTTTCAATGTTGGTTGTGATTATGGAAGCGTTCCTATTAATTGATTATGGGCCGTGAGGGGCATTGCCAGTTTTGGGAACACATTGGCCCTTGAGTGGGCTGGTTTGGCCATTGTGAAGGATACAAACCACTATGCATATTATTCCATAAAGGTGTATAGTATTGTACATAATCACTACATGCTCCCTTAGATGTCACTAAAAGCAATGAATCTACATTAGAGTTGCCATCATAGCTTCATGCTCCTCTTGACGATTTTTCTCAAAATTATTCAACTATGCTTTTATGGACTGCCACGGTTGAGCTAGAGCAGCACGAGGGGGTTTTCCACCTCTCCTCTACATTCAACTCTATGAGGGTTGGAGCTCCTGCCCTTCTTATCCTAACCGAGCCAACGTGCAGCGATACCTTGACTTGATGATGATCTTGGGTGTAGTCTCAGTGGATTTTCCTTTGTAATTGATGCCCAGAGAGGATCTTCGTCTTGGTGCCATAGAAGATGTGAACCAAGGGGGAGATCCTAACAATGCCTCCCTCATAGAACCCAAACTCACCACCATACATGGGAAAATGGCATTTCCTCTATTGACACCTAATCATCAAGATTGGGTGAATAAATAAAATTGATGTAAATAAATAATAAGAAATATGAACAGTCATCGGAGATGAAGTGAACAGTCTCCCTCATGTATATAATAAAGACCTACCAGAAGAAATAATATGAATTAATTTGTGGAGTTACTACCTGGCCTGACATGGTATCAGAGCTCCCAGGTTCCTAAAATTAGTTGTAACTCCTTGTATCAGTTTTTCTGCCATATTTTCTCTAAGCTCTCTGCCATAACCATTTTTCTATGCCCTCTTCTCTAACCATTTTTATTCATTTTCACCATACGCTATGTTTCTCACCTTCTGAAATATCCCAACATCTGTTAAAACCTTCTGCACGTTTCCAAAGGTGTTGGAGGATTTGTCAGTAGGCATTGGAGGCAAATAGATGAATCCTTCAGAAATGGATGGAATGCTTTTCTTAATCTCTATCTTGCTCATTCCCGCCTGAGTGTGTTGTTGGAGTGTGCTCTTGAGAGTGCCGCTGTGAGTGTGTTGTTGAAGTGTGAGGGAGTGCTGCATGAAGGACCACCATACCTCGGTATTGGAAGGATTTCTCAAATGTGAGACTAGCAATGGAACGAGGCTATGTGATATGGTTGTTAACGCTACCCCATGTATTTACACTGCCATCGAAGACTTTTGAACGTTGTTCTTGTATTTACGTTGTCACATATTCTCAATGGCGATGCTGGTCGAGAGGTTCATCATTGGTATAATTAGGCGCGAAGTTTAAATATAATTTTTGATGTTTTACTTACCACTCCATGCTGCATTGTATGCACACATTCGCACACCTTCACTTTCCATTTTTTTTAATACACCTCTGCTTCCCATTTTTATTACATTGGGTATTGTCCATTGAATGTTATTGCTACAGATTATTGAATGTTATTGTTGTGGTATAATCCATTATATTGTTGCGGTATAATTCATTTAATGTTATTTTTGCTGATTATTGAATGTTATTGTTGCAGTATAATCTAGCATATCACAGTTCCTTTCCACTTTCACAATATTAAACATTCAACACATTTTGCTAGCAGAATTTTTTTCTACAGTACATAGTTTTAAAATGCATTCAATCATATCTATTGTGGGAATAGTACTCACTGGCAAGGAGAACTATCCTAAGTGGCCTCAGATGATAAAACACACCCTCATTTTCAATGAGTTGTGGAAAGGAGTTTTTATTGGAGACGGAGACAAATAGCCAAAACAACCTACCTCAGACAAAGAGCTCGCCATTTGGGAAAATAAGAACAGCAAAGCCTATGCATTAATTGCAGCATCTATAAGTGAAGAGGTGAGTCACCATATTACGCCATTTTCAATTTCTTTTGAAGCCTTACAAAAGATGAAAGAACTCTATGACTCACATTCTGCACTTGAAGTTATTCAACTCATGATTAAACTCTTCACTCTTGAATTGCAAAATAATGATCCTCTTGCTCTTGCATCCGAAGTAAAATCTATAATGCATGATATCCAAGCCACTAAAATTGATTTGGATATTCCTCTTATCGCTTTTCTCAGGGAAATTTATCCTACTTACTCCAACTATCTTGAGTCATTGCAAGCAAATCAAAATCTTAAAGACATTACCTTTGACTCTCTTGTGAAAAAATTTGCTGAAAGAGAGAAATCTTTTGGAAAGAAGACAGCCCCTGAATATTTTGAAGAGGTTGTGTGCCTTGCTCATAAAGAAAAGCATCCTGCTCAATATTCTTCAAGAGGAAGAGGTGGTCGAAGAGGAAGAGGAAGATATTTCAAAGGCAGGGGGGTAGACACTCTCAAGGAGAAAAGGTAGATTTGCACTGCATACGCGGCAAAAGAAATGGATCACATGATGCCTCTACATGCAAGTTACCTTGGGACAAAATTGAGCAGAAAATAAATCAACCCAAATGTAAAACTGGTGATACAAACAAAGGTAAAGCACCTGAATCCGCTCACTATGTTGTGGCACAATGTAATATTGGAGTAAATGAAGATTTATGTAATGCTTCACTTGCTTATTGGAAAAATGATTGGTTGCTTGATTCAGGAGCAACTTGCCACATGACTCATAGAAAAGATTTTTTTGAAGAATTTACTGACAATGTTGATGGAGCAGTATACTTTGCAGACCAATCAAAAATCAAGCCATCAGGGCTTGGCATAATAAGGCTTAAATTGCCTAGTCTTCCAGACTTTCTTCTGCATCAAGTTCTATATCTCCCACAGCTCAAGAGAAACTTGTTGTCCTTGGTCCACATCCATCAGCAAGGTCACTCCATTCATATGTTTGATGGCAAGCTTGAGGTGAGAAAAGCATTTGACCACTCACTTATCATGAGGGGAATAGAAGAAGAAAGGCTTCTCAAGCTACGAGGTACCTATGCTCGTGCACAACATTTCTCATATAATTCTCATTATTAAGAAGGTACACTTCCATCAAGTTTATTATGGCATGCTAGATTTGGACATTTGAACTATGACAACCTCTGCTTGTTGAATAAAAATCGTGTTACTGGTTTGCCTACAATTCCTAGGAAATTTAAGCAATGTGATGCTTGCATTCTAGGAAAGCATAGCAAACAGTCTCTTCATGATTCACATTCAAGAGCACATAGAAAACTTTAACTCATTCATTTAGATTTATGTGGTCCAATGCTTGTTCCTTCTGCTAATAGAAATAAATATATGATGACATTTATTGATGACTACACCAAAATGTGTTGGATTTATTTATTCAAGAACAAATCTGATGATTTTCAAACATTCAATAACTTTCATAAATGGATTGAAAATGATGCACAATCTCATATTGGGTCTATTGGCACTAATAATGGAAAATAATACACATCAAATGAATTTTAAAACTATCTTCGCCAACATGGGATCAAACATCAAACAATTGTACCTTATAATCTCCAACAGAATGGTGTAGCTGAAAGAACAAATAGGACAATATTAAATATGGTACGCTCCATGATTTTCTTCAAAAATGTAAAAATAATGTTTTGGGCTGATGCTAATCCATATGCTGCATATATAAAGAATAGATGTCCATCTAATGCTATTAGAAACAAGACTCCATATGAAATGTGGTATGGGCATGTTCCTTCGGTAAAGCACCTCAGGGTCTTTGGTTCCACCTGTTATGCCTTGATAAAAAAGGTACATAGTAACAAACTTGGTGCAAGAAGTCATAAGTGTATCTTCCTGGGGTATTCAAACACCTCTAAAGCATACTGTCTCTATGATGAATTCATTAAAAATTTGTTGTATCTAACGTTGTAATTTTTCTTGAATCATCCAAAACTGACAATGTTGTTGAGCAACAACTTGATCGCTTGGATAGATTCGCAAATGTAAAATCATTTCAAGAATTTGATAATCAGATTCCACATCTTGAAGGAGGGATTCCTATACTAGATCAACATGTGGAATCTTCTTCTGAAGAACACTCTCCCCTGCATGAAATTCCAACAATGGATGATGCTTTAAGTGATGTGATTGATAGAATTGGGAGACTCAATCTTGATTCATTCCCAACTCAATCAATGGAGCAGCCTAAACCATCTGAGAAAGGTCCCCCAAAGTGGCTGACAAAGACACTTGAAAGTGTTTATCCTGATGAGGTTGGAAAGGCAGGAACTAGAAATTCAAACAGGCAAAATGGAGGTGATGTAGATGACTCTAATTCACTAGTTGATATGGATGTTTCTCATGATTGTGAATTGAACTTGTCTACATATTTTGAACCAACTTCCTTTAAAGAAGTTGCTTCTAATGATGAATGGAAAGAAGCGATGCAAAAGGAATATGATGCCCTCATAAAGAACGACACTTGGAAGCTGGTTGATCCTCCAATAGGATCCAAACCAATTTGCTGCAAGTGGGTCTACAAGAACAAGTATAAAGCTGATGGCTCACTTGACAAGCACAAAGCTAGGCTTGTGGAAAAAGGTTTTGCACAAAAGGAAGGGGTTGATTATGAGGAGAATTTGCCCCCACAGGAAAATGGGCTACCATCTGGACACTCTTTCCCCTAGTAGCTCATAACGGTTGGAAAGTCCATCAAATGAATGTAAAATCTGCTTTCTTGAATGGAGATCTAAAAGAGAATGTTTTTATGTCCCAACCTAAAGGATTTGCTGTGAAAGGACATGAACATAAAGTATGCAAACTTGTGAAGTCCTTATATGGCCTCAAACATGCACCTACGAGCCTGGTATGAAAAACTAACTCAGCATCTTCTGAAACTCAATTTCAAACATTATGATCTTGGTGATGCAACTTTATTTGTCAAGAAAGTTGGAAAAATAGTTGTATATCTTGTGGTATATGTAGATGATCTTTTGATGACAGGGAATAATGAAAGCTACATTGCATCCATAAAGAAGGAATTGGGGAAAGTTTTGAAATGACTGATTTGGGCTATGTTCATTACTATCTTGGTATTGAAGTAACTCAACATCCAAAGTCCATATTTCTCTCTCAAAAGAAGTACATTGGAGATCCGTTGAACAAGCTTGGCATGACAGAATGCAATCCTCTTACTACTCCAATGGAACAAAACTTAAAGCTCACATCTATTGAAGGAAAAGAATTTGAGGATGCAACAAAATATAGACAACTTGTAGGAAGTCTCAACTACCTAACTACTACCAGACCAGACATTTCATTTGTTGTTGGAATCCTCTCGAGGTTTATGCAAAAGCCTTGTGAGGGACATTGGTCTACTGTAAGAGTTCTAAGGTATTTGAAGGGAACTCAATACTTTGGAATCAAGTATACATAGGTGGACAACTTCAGTTTGATTGGATACTCTGATTCAAACTTCAATGGAGACAAAGAAACTGGGGTATCTACTTCAGGATATGCTATGATCCTTGGATCACGAGCTGTCTCATGGAGATCATGCAAACAATCAATTCCAGCAGATTAACAGAAGCAGAATACATGGCAGCAGCTGAGGGAACAAAAGAAATTGTGTGGCTTAGAAAAATTCTTGAAGATTTGCAGGTAAAACAAGTACAATCAACTCCACTCATGATTGACAATACCTCTGCAATAAATTTGGCCAAGAACCTAAAGTTCCATGATCGAATAAGGCACATCAATATTAAATATCATCTGATTCGACATCATGTTCAGGCCAAGACAATCCATCTCCGTCATTGTTCCACTAATGAGAAAATTGCTGACATCTTCACTAAAGCACTTGGAAGAGAAAAGCTTGAATGATTCAGAATGATGCTTGGACTCACCAACATCCTTTCAGATTAAGGGGGGGAATGTTGACACCTAATCATTAGGATTGGGTGAATAAATACAATTGATGTAAATAAATAATAAGAAATATGAATAGTCATCAGGAGATGAAGTGAACAATCGCCCTCATGTATATAATAAAGACCTACATGAAGGAATAATATGAGTTAATTTGTGGAGTTACTACCTAGCCTGACATCCTCCAACAACCGTGAACCTTTCTGCACCACTGATGGCACCACACTAGAGCTATATGAATTGCGTGCTCGTCTACTTTCAAACTAGACTAACTCTTGTAGTGAGCAGGAACACGAACAAGACTTCCCCCTTGCTGATGAAGGCTCGGCCATGAATGGGTTGAATTCAAACCAATATTAAATTCCCTCGTCGAGACTGACCATACCACCACCACAATTCAAGTTTCCACCTTTAGATTTAGCATTGAGAAGCCACACCACCCCAAGAGTGTATATTGTAACCCACAAACAGGTTCCAACCATAAATGAACCATGAATTCATTAATAAAACCATACACATAAATGGGTAAGGAGGCAAGGAAAATAGTGTCAAATGATTTGCCAACCTTACAATTTCCCCTCCCACACTACTTCCACTTCCAAATTCACCCCAGGGGGTGGAAATATGAACAACCAATGACCTAGGAAAATTACCATACCATAAAAAAATAGAAAGGAACAAAGTTACCTAGCAGTTCTAGTAGGTGACAAAGTGATTGCTTGGGAGGGCAAGTAATGACATTTCACCTGACAATCTTCTATAGACTCTTGCCTCCCCAATTTCCCTATGAATTATTGTGCATCTCTCGATTAAATTGTTAGCGACTTCCAAAGGACTGGAATTTATGCACTCAGAGTCAAGATATCTCTCCCTCTCTACATTGTAAACACAAAACATCCATAATGAAACCCTTATGACACCTTATGAAGCACTTGAGCCACCTACAAGTACACAAATTCCATTCTATGTCGGTGGTTTCCATCACATGAATACATTAGTGTGGGTATTACCATGCATCTAAATTTGTTCTCGCACACATGATTAGTCTATAGGGAGGCTAGGAATGACTCCCAAAGACCTTGATATATCCACCCCCATCAGGGAAACCTGTAGTGAATTTTTAATTTTTGGATCTGCTGTTAATTTTTCTTGGAGAATCAGACTTGTGGTGAATTTTTCTAGGTGAAATTTTTATGGAGAATCGAAACTATTGTAATTTTTAATTGGACTTGAAGTGAATGTTGAGTACATTTGAACTACAATGGTTAAAACAATTCACTTGGTTTATTGTCACAACTCATAACCTAGGTGCATACATTTTTTTTTATTTGTCAAAAACCTAGGTAATAATTTATTTTTATTTATTTTCTTTCTTTCAATTTTAATTTTAATTTGTATTCGTTAAAATTATGAGCACTTAGACATGTCAAAACCTCCATTCAAAAAGAGGAGGCTGAGAAAAGTAACTATAGAATTTTTTTTATTATCACATGGATTCATTGGAGAAAAAAAGTAAAGAAAGAGAAAGGGAACATAAACAAGACTCTTAGCTACTTTTAGAAACCTAATCCTCTAATATTGGGTGAAATTATGTAAATATGTAAATAAAAAACTTGTAATAGGAAATTTCTGGGAATGTGAATCCAAAGGCTCACCATTCTATTTGTATATAATGATGTTTGTCTTAATTGGATGCATTCATTCAAGAGTTACCCTCCTGGCTTAACATGGTATCTGAGCATAGGGTCCAAATTTGGAATTCCTCTATCCCTATAGCTCCTTCACTATGGATTCCTAAGTTTTCCATAACACTCTTATCTAGTGTTCCTATGTATTTCCTTGTTTCAAACCTATTACCATTTTTCTTGTTTTGTGCACGATGCTCAATTCCTAGCTACTATTGTGGCTACTTTAGTGATATTAAATCATGGCGGGGATGCATGCATTTCCCCTATTCCATTAATGGAAATTTTTACATAGTTCAGCTCTATGTGACTCTATCGATGATGCAACAGCAACATTGGGAACCCTATCTCTCATAACCCTACCTCGCTTGAGATTCCTATAGCACTAGTGCAGGAATTTCCTACTTAAAAAAATAGAAACACAAAACCTCCTCCAAATAACCATCAAAATCATCCCCGAACTTCTCCATTATATCAATATCCTCACCAAAAATCAAGCTCTAAAACTCAATAACCTATAATTCAATAAGATCGTCATCCTCCCTAATTTCCTTCTACATAATAAAAAAGGTATTATGCATCTAAGGTCCTGAAAAATCACACATTCATATCTTCAATGATCTATGGAAGGGTGTCTATGAAGGAGAAGGTGACAATTCGCTTGCCAAGCCCACTTAAGATAAAGAGATTGTCATATGGGATAACAAGACCAACAATTCCAATGCTCTAATTTCTACTTCTGTAAGTGAAGAGGCATGTCACCATATTGTTCGTATTACTAATTATTTTGATGTATTAAAGAATTTGAAATAGTTATATCACTCACACTTAGAGCTTGAGGTAGTCTAGTTGGTTATCGAACTCTTCAACTTGGAGTTGAAGGATGATGATCTTGTCACCCTAGACTCGAAAATTAGAGCTATCATGCATGATGTAGAATCCGCTACAGTTCAAATGGACATTTATCTCATAGTTTTCATCAAGGATATCTATCCCAAATATGATCATTATCTTGAATCATTACAAGCTAGTACCCAACCTAAGAACATTACTTTTGACACTCTTGTGGAGAAGTTTGCAAAAAGGGAGAAATATTTTGGGAAGAGGAAGACAAATTCTCTATGTAATGAATAAATTGTGTTCGTCACATAGAAAGAGAAGAATCAAACACAAGATTATTCTAGAGGAAGAGGTGGAAGAAGAGGACATGGAAGGAAGAATAATAGAGGCAGGGGGGTAAATGTCATCAAGGGGGAAAAAATGACCTCCATTGTATTCACTGCAATGGATATGGACATGATGCATCCATATTCAAACTCTCTTGGGACATACTCTAGCAAGAAGGAAACGAAGAGAAAGGTAACATGCCAAATCCAGGGAAAGGTAAACCAACTAAATATTCTAATATATTATTTCCCATTGAAATATTGGAGTAATTGAAGACTTGTTTAATACTTCATTTCCTTCTTGGAAAGATGCATGGCTACTAGATATAGCTGTAACCTACACCATGAACTTCAGGAAATATTTTTTTGAAGACTTCAATGATAATGTATATGGTGCAATATACTTTGAAGACAAGTAAATATTATATCCATTTGAACTTGGCACCATTGGGCTCAAATTTCCTAGACTCCCCGAACTTTCTTCTGCATAATGTTCTCTACATTCTAGAGATATCAAGAAACTTGTTATGCCTAGTGTCAGGACAATTAATTGTTATTAAAGAAGAAAACTAACTAGCACATATTAATTTTTCATCTTGAGGTTTCATCTGGTTATTTCAAAGTTTTCTAAAAACTATATGCAAGAGATCACGTTGAAAACTAACTTGAACAACAACCAAAATAACAACTATAAAGGAATCAATTCCTAACCTAAAGCACACATTTGATAGATCTATCTCTTAAGAAAATTATATCTTGTAGAAATCATCTAAAAATATCAAATTCTCATTACTCCTTATAGGAAACAACGAGGAAATCTATCGGATACTAAGTTGTTACCTAAAAAGAAAAAATATCATAATCGAAGAAACAACACTAAGAAATTATATTCTATGTAACAAAAAAGAACATATAATAGGAAAATAAACTAGACTAATGTGGACACATCAACGATATGGAAATAACCTTCAAGGAACAACAATAAAAAAATAACATTTGTAAACTTAGCTTATATGAGGAGAAATCCCTACAAACCAATGTTAGGACTACCAAATAAAACACTTGATTCTGTAATTAATCTAACATGTAGATGATTAACATAAAACAATAAAAAATGAAGCTAGTGATATAAATGAATACAATGCCTCTCCCAGGAGTGGGCCCAAACCAATGGAATCAGACTACCTCGAAGAAGAAATCAGGACAGTAAAATTAACTCTTAACAACAAAAATTTACATTATATGCTGAAAGAAAAATTACAGTGTTTCAACAAGTTTTTCAAATGTGTACAAAAGCATTGCATCCAACAAAAATCTCTCATTCGGGACATAAGCCCCCATATTTATACTACAGATGCAAATGATAAAAACAAGAAATCTCTTAACAAAGAGAAATCTTGAGAATCTAAAGATTCTGAGGATGCTCATTTTTAATTACAAAAGGGCCTTAATATTGCCCAGATGAAAGAACCAAGGGCTTTACCCAAACAAGCTCGCTAGGATAAGAATCAGCTTCGCTTTTTGCTATAGTTAGCTAAGATGACTTCGCATTATCTAATACTAACTTGAACAAATCAAGAAACAACATTGAATTCCAGCTATCGCAAAGCCCCTATTTACAATAACAATTCATCATAAGAACAATCATAAAAATACCCCTTTTATAAACTCGATTGGTTTAATATATATTATATAATAATTATATAATATAATATATATTATATATATTATATAATATATATATATATATATATATTAATATTATATTATATTATTTATATATATCTATTATGTATATTGTATATTGTATTATATGTATATATGATATGTTATGTATAGTATATTGTATATGTATATGTATATATGTATTATGTTATATATATATGTGTATGTATATGTATATGATTATGCTATATATATACACTATAATATAACATATAATATATATATACATATACATATATACATATACATATACATATACATATATATATATGTGTGTGTGTGTGTGTGTGTGTGTGTGTGTGTGTGTGTGTGAGAAAAATATAGCAAAGAAATATTAAAACGAAGAAATGGGATGAAGGAATTATGGCATTTGTGAGACCGAACACCTGGTTCACGTTTTCTTGTAAGGACACTCCATTCACATGTATGATCAAAAATTTGATGTGAGAAAAACATCAAACAATATAGTATTGATGGATGAAATAGATGAAGAAAGATTGTTGAAACTACAAGGGACATATGCTCATGCACTTAACTCTTCATAGAGTTCTTAGTAAAATGAAGGTACATTGTCATCTAGTCTTTTATGGCATGTAATATTTGGACATGTGAACTATGACAAGCTTCATTTATTAAAAATAAATGGTGTTTATGGTTCTCCACCAATTCCAAGGAAACGGAAGTAATGTTATGCTTGTATCATAGGAAAACATAATAAACAACCATTTCAACATTATGTTTCCAAAGCACATAGAAATCTTGCATCGATTCATTTTGATTTGTGTGGCCCTATGCCTATTCCTTTTGCAAATGGAAATGAATATATAATGTATTTTATTAATGATTATACCATGATGTTTTGGATATATTTATTGAAAAGAAAATATGAAGCTTTTCGAACTTTCAAAAACTTTCATGTTGGGATTGAAAATGATGCACAATCCCACATTGGATCTATTTGTATTAATAAATATATGCATGCACACGGGATTCAACATCAAGAAACTATGCCATACAATCCTCAACAAAATGGTGTAGCTGAAAGAATGAACAAGACAATCTTAAATATGGTTCGTTTAATGATGTTTTTCAAAAATGTAAAACTAATGTTCTAGACCAATATAGTTCTATGTGTAGTATATATTAAAATTATATTTTCATGTCATGCTTTAAAAAACAAGACTCCTTATGAAATGTGGTATGGCCACATTCCTCCAGTAAGGCATGTTAGGATATTTGGTTTCATTTGTTATGCCTTTATTCCAAAGGAAAAAATAAAAAAACTTAGTTTAAGGAGTCGAAAGTGTATCTTCTTCGGTTAATCATATACCATCAAAGCATATTATCTCTATGATGAAGTAAATGAGAAGTTCATACTTTCTAGAGATGTGGTTTTTCTTGAATCTTCCAATACTAACAAGGTTGTTGAGTGATAATTGGATCATTTGGAAAAATTTAGCAATGTAATTTTTTTTAGAAACTTGATAATGGGATTTGACATCTACAAGGGGGCACCCCTATCCTAGATAAATATATGGAATCTCCTTCTGAAGCACTATCTCCCCCTAATGAAGTTCCAAACACTCCTTCAGATCAAGAAGACACTTTGAGTGATGTGATTGAGAAGATTTGAAGGATAAACCTTGAAGTAGTCCTATCCCAGTCAATAGAGTAACCTAGATGACCTCAGAAATGTCCTCTAAAAGGCATCACTAAAAAACTTGAAAGTGTTCATCTAGGTGAGGTTGGAAAGATAGGAACTAGAAGTTCTACTAGATAAAATGATGGTGGCATAGATGATCCAGGTGGCTCCAGAGACACACACAGGACAAAGAGGGCTTATGAAAACTCAAAAATAAAAGTGATTAGAATGCTTTCAAACAAGGACCAGAGTGTAGATCTTGTCATCCTGATTCTAATGGTGTAAAAGGTTCATCGATCCGAGCTCGTATGAGGGAGAACGAGCCAATCAAATTTTTGGTCAAAGTTGGGTTATGGCCAGGTTTAAGTGTCCTACAATTTGACCGACCTCGAGGCATGAAACCTAGCTCCCGAAAGCAGGTGAATTTGTTGGATCTTTAATTTGTCTAATATCCCCTATATTAGACAAATGCAAAAAAAATGTTTATTATTTAAAAAAATCAAAAATTAAATAATGGTGGTGGCCACCACCCCGCCACCCCAAACTATATTAAATTTTTTTATTAATATGGCCGTGGCCATGACCCCCATCGCCTCCCCCCCCCGAACCAACCGACATAACATAAAGTAAGTTAATATGTCTTGGTAGCCATTACCCCAACGAGCCCTCCAACCATGTTCCACATTAAACAATATTAATGGGTTGTGGGTGGGCCACCTTCGGTGGACCCAGCCCACACCCAACACTCCATATATATATACATCGCATTACAATGAGGCCGATGGGAGTTGAAACCACGGTCGGTGGTAGGGTTAGCCCCACCCACGAGGAGGCCCCATGTTAAACCATTCCACACCCCATGTCACATTATGCCAACAACACAACATGCCATTTCCACATTTAATACAATGCACTACGGAGGTTAGGGAGCGGGCTGCCCAATGTGGACCCAACCCCCAAAACAAAAAAAAAAACCATGCAGCTTTTAAAAACGATTCCGATGTAAATAAAACACACCATTTTATATAACAGTTATGTGTAATTTTGGAGGGGTTGGGATTTGATCCCTCGACCTCTCCACCTCCTTTAGTCCACCTTAACCACTACGCCAAACCAACGCATGTGGTAAAGTCCACTTGTTCAGCGATATAAAACCTATAATTTGTTCAGTGCACCCAAGCATGGAGGAACGAGGAGTGCACGTGGATCGAGGCATTTTTCTAATTAATTTTTATTGTAGGGTGGAACCATGAACCTGGGAATAACACAGGTGGAACCATGATTGGGCGAAATTCTCAAGAGGGTGATATTTTTGTAGTATCCAAATTGGACAAATTTTATGTCAATCTTACACCTTTTAGTGACACGAACCTGATGGTGTAGTCAAAAATTCGATCTGAGCAGCAGATTTGTAGTGGACCCGAAGAAGGGAATCTTTGAGGAATCTAGGGGGAATCTAAAAGATTCCTGAAACCCCAGATTTCCACTTTCTCAGAATTCAAAAAATTGATAGTCGATTTTGCACTGTTTGATGCCACAAATCTGACGGTGCGTTTATATTTTCCATTTGACCATTTCTTTTTTTGGCCACTTTTCAAAGTGGAGTGTAGGTGTCAGCATGCATGTGCGAGCAGTCATTTCCATGTGATTCAACGCAGTGAGATCGATGGTACGGACAACTTCAGCAGTTTGACATCCTTTTCTTCAAATGGCCCCACGATGTGATGTATATGCAATGTGTTCATGTACTTATTTTTCTACGAGATGCATTGTGCTGCATAGATCCATGTTTGATGTTTGATGTGGGATCTTATTTTCTTACTTGTTTCATGATTCCTGCTTGATGTGATGTGGAATCATTTGTGGTATGTACTTATTGTCATGATTCGTCATGTTTTATTTGAGATCCCTTTGTCATCATGTTGATGGGATACTCATCTTGTCACCATGTATGTCTGAATTGAGATCCCTTTTATGCCATGTTGGCGGGATGCTCATTATCATCATGCATGAGTTTAGGTCATACTGATAGGAATCCTTTTTGAATGAGAGTTCTTGCAGAAAAACATCTCTTGGAGCCACTCCTACATGAGGGCATTGTAGAAATTTCTCTATGGATCAGCTAGCTCTGATACCATGTAGAAATTCTCACTGTATATTAAACTAATTATGCAATGTGCTAAAGCAAAATACTCAATCTACTTCTACTATCAAACTTACGGAAGCTTAATCGATTTGAGAAAGATAAAATAGGACACATATAATAGAGAATAAGATTCAATCGCACATCAAACATAGAAGAATACTCTGGGGAAAGCCTTAGCTAAAAACCCCGCTATTTGTATTATCATACAAGTGGAAATATCTTAGTATTGCACAAAGCCTTAGCTCACAAGCTATCCAGATCTCAATACAATCCCTCACTGTTGCTCATAGACAGAATAGACAACACATATGTCTTCTCCTCTGTCCTCCAAGCCTCCTAATTCCTTGCGTTGTTTCTTCTAGGTCCTCCAGCTGCCACCTGTGTGATTCTAACTTCACACACTACTCAGACCTCTATATTAACTGCGCAATCATGAAGGAGTTAATTCCTTCTGCATGGATGAGTTTCCTTTATAGGAAAATTCCTCCAACTGATAGTACAATGTCCCTATCTTTAATCTCAACTAGGTCTTTCTCTGAACTGAGCGAGTCGCCATGGTTTAATTTGGTAGGGAGAAGAGGAGTGGAGAGAGAGGAGTGCGATGGCGAGCGAGGTGGGAGGAGCGGATGAGGGAGGCGAGCGAGTGGTGTGCTGCGCAATGACAAATTAAATGGAAAGTAAATTTAAAATAGGGACTATAAACTCAGTTAACTAAGCTAACTAATTACAACTCAAATACAACTCATCCTTACCTCCTTAATTAAGGGATAACTTCCTCAATCAAAGGGATAATTGTTGCATGTCTTCACAAAGACTTCATGTTTGAATTTCTCGAACTAATTAACTCAAGATGAATTAATTAATTATTTTTCAAATAGCTAGTGAGACTAAATTCAAATTTTAATTCTCAATTTTGAACAAATCAAAATTGGAATATATCCTGAAATACTATCTATAGCAATTATATTTTTAGCATTTTTATTTTTTTCATGCCTTGTTGCTATCTTTCACACTGGTACCTAAAATGCTATCTATAGCAATGTTATTTATAACATTTCTATTTTTAGCATTTCTTGTTGCTATTTTCAACACTCCTTATCAACAAGAAAGGCATTCAACTCGAACCTAATCCTGAACCTTTGGAATGTTCTGCATGCAACACTTCTCTCAAGTTTTGCTGCCGCAACAACTCCAAAAACAAAAAATATCCAACTTGAATCAGAATGATGCCTCTGTCATCAAAGTCTCTGACTTCTATTGCCTCTGTCGATTGAAAACTCTGCACCTATGTGCTCTTCAGTATCTAACTACTCTAGCCTCTGTCACTTTGATCTCTGACTACATCAATCACACTGATTCCTCCTGTTGCATCCGTGCTACTGATGGTCCTATCTCCCAACATGAATCTGCACTACACCTCCTCTCATCATGTTGCATTGTGTTGCCCACTATTGCATTGCAACTCAGTTACTAAGAAGTAAGTAACTGATCTCCCAACTGACCTCCCTATTGGGATAGAAACACCCTCTGATGCTAAAGCTCCCTCTGCTGCTCCATCCACATCTGTCTCTACCAACTCAGCCAATCCTCCTACTCCTCATCGAGGCTCCCATGGCAAGGTCTAATCAAAGAGGCTAGGTACCTCAAGGAACCTTCCCCTATTTCAGCCTTCTTAAGACTATCACTTCACATCACCCCACCTCACACCTGGAGCTATGGCTACATGTGATCCCTCTTCTCACTTGGCTCGAAATTTCACCCTACTAGAGGTCTCTGCATGAGTGGATGCCTCCACTCGATCTCCTCTCGGCTTATCCAGTTGTGGCTAATCCACAACCTCCTGAAGTTGCTTCACCAATTGTGGCTCCTCCACAATTGTCTAAGACTTATTATGAGGGTACATGTTGAGAGGTAATGTACTCTCCCTCTCAACCACCAAGTCTCCAACATTTTCCTTGCTCCTCAAGGCCTTGCATGCATCTTGAACCTCAAGAGTACACAAGTTCTTGACTCATGAATCGATCTGCTTAACCTGTCTCGTGGTGATGTGTCCAAGGAAAACCTTTCCCTTACTAAATACAACATCATAGCCTTTGTCCTCCAACATCACGATCAATGCCAAGTTCTTCTTCCGTCCTGGCACATACTTCACATCTGTAAAGGTAATGAGAGCTCCATGCTCCCTCTAAAAACCAACCATGCCCACTCCTAAAACGCTATACTTTTCATCATTACCCATCTCTATGCGCATCTGGAGGTCTTTCTCCTCCAAGGTACTAAACAAAATCTTATCGTCGATCATGTGGAATGAGGCTCCACTATCAAGAAACCAACCACAACCCATCATCGATGAAACCATGCATGTGATAAGGGTAAAATCCAATTAGAACTAAGGCCAATGCCTCATCTTCAAATCCTTCCCAGGATCCCTTCTTGGATTTATTTAATGGACAATTAGTTTCATAATGGCCCACCTCATGACAATTAAAGCATCTCACTTTATATTTGTCAATCTTCTTCCCACCATGGGAAGAACTTGATTTGGAATGAGAATCCTTCTCCTTCCCTTTCCTTGCCTTAATAGCTAAGGCTAGATTTTCTTCATCCTCCTTAGATGAAGAACCATCTCTGCTGCTCCTCCTGGACCAGATCTGACCACAGTAATTCCCAATCTACTAGTTTCTCCCTTCCACTCACTGAGTCCTGGTAGCTATGCTAGCTCTTAGGAAGACCGAGGAGAGAAAGACTCACCATGTCATCATCATCTGTCATGATTCCTACACTTCCAAGCTCATCTTTGCAGGTGGTGAGCTTGTTCAGATATGTAGAGATTGTGTCACCCTTTCCACACTTGATTTTCCAAAGCTTGTCCTTAAATGCCAACTTCCTCTAGTCATTGTTATTTTGATATAGATCCTTCAATGTATTCCACATTGAAAATGGAGTCTCCTTCCCATGGAGACTCGAGACAATATGGTCTCGAACTCCCTCCAAAAGAATCCTCCTCGCTCTCGCCACACATTTCTCCCATTTCGCTAATTCTTGGGCATTAGCTACTACTGGCTTGGGGACTT
>APFE031618060.1:96115-115935 GCA_000404065.3 Pinus taeda | reverse complement strand
TAAGTGAAATTCCAAGTGTCATTAGTGGAATGTGAAAAGTCATCATGTTATGTAATGGGTTACTTGTAAAGAAGTTGAAGATTCATGAGGGAATTCAAAGAGTCTCAAAGGGGAATGTCAAGGGTCACCCCACCCTTTTTTATAAATAGAACCTCATAACTCATAGAAGGGGGTTTTGGGAGACAAGATTTTTGCTAGGCTTAGGCTTAGAAAAGGCTTGGTAGTACTATGACGAGCCTTGGCTTCTCCATCATGTAGAGCAATTATACATGTTTAGAGGAGAAGGTGTTCTTGACTACAATGTTCCACTATTGGGGTTAGTGGTCATCAATGGTGTATGTATGGATGGAATTTTCACCTATAATAATAATACCAGGGCCAACACGCTTTCATGCATATGTTGTTATTGTAGTTGGACTATTCTAGTTGCTTTAGCAATGTATGTGGTTTAACTTACGCATTTTATTATGAAATACTTTGTATGCAATTGTACGAATCTTGTTGAATGCATGTTGTTGGATTAAACCATCATTTTTATTTGTGGACTATTCTGCATTTTAGCTTGTGATGTCATTTCGTTTGTGCATTCCTCTCAAGCTGCTTACTATTACAAGATTCTAAGGGGCACAATTCATTTTCCACTGCATGTGTTAGAGCCTTCATTCATCACGCTTGACTCTACACAGGGTCACACACTTGCTCTCACCCAAAGTTATCATACTTACCTCTATGCGCTATTGTAGTCAAGGCATTACACTACCACCCACTACTGAGAATCCTACTCCAAACAGTTTGAGGTCTAGTTGGGACTTCTTATCAAGGAGACCCCTTGAATGTTGGAGGGTCCAACACCATCAACATTTCTGGTGCTAGAAGGAGGGCCAGATGACAAGTTGAGCCCTTGAAGTTTGTTTTGAATTTCTGCACATATTTCATGACTTATGTCCAAATCACAACCCTTGCATGTTTCTATAACTTTGTTGATTTTGATGTGCCAGCAAGCATTATAGATGATTTGTCCAAATATAAGTTCAATGGTGATAATGGAACACCCTTGTTTAGGCACACAGTTTCCTTTGCAGGCTTCTATGACAGGCATGATGTCCCCTCGGATGACATTGTCTGTGGGTTGTTCACTTTCATGTTTGAAGGGCATGCAAAGAAATGGGGTCACACATTGCCTGTAGCCTCTATACACTCATTTGATCACATTTTCAGAGAAATATGTCATGATTTCCTTTTTTATGACCGTAAAGTACTTAATAAAAAAAAAATTGTGAAATCACCTAACAAATATCTTAAGCACTTTCACGATCGTTTTCTTCATTACTTTTATGAATTTCTCGAAGATGGAGTTGACTGGGAATTTTTGGAGGAAATATTTCAATATCTTGTTCATGTTAATGAGAATCCACATGATTTAGAATCTTTGAACCTCTCCCGACATACCTTGGTGTTAGAGCTTCTAATCTGAGATAGACAAGATTGTTGTCCCAAGTGATCCTGCATGCCCTTCTCATCAAACAACTCTAGATCCACAATTCAAGGTGGGAGAAGTTGAGAATCCTCCTATTAATCTGTCACCATCTCCTCCTACCCCATCTATTCTAGGTACATGCACATATTTGGACTGTAAGCCAGATAGTTTTCACATGGTTTTATCTCCTCAGTCTCTATCCTTTGGTTCCTCTGATCCTCTATATTTTGGTGTGTTTTGTTCATCCGTCTCGGATCTCACATGTGATTTTCACGAGGATCAAGATCTGGACAGAGTTGGTGTTGAAAAACCAACCTGCGCTATTATTTTTTATGAGTATGTGTGGGAATCTAAACAAGAATCGACAATGAAGGATGAACTCATTCTGTTTGCACCTTGTCCGCTTATCCTGACATATTCCACAATTATATCATTTATGTCCCATCTTATGAAAATTCATTTATGGATTTTTCTACTTCCGATCATTCACAAAACATGTTGGATGCCAGTCTTTCATTTGATTGCGAAGAGGACAAATATATCTTCCTTTATACACCCAATTTCTCATCTTACCTTTTCGGAAACATAGAGGGTGAAATTTATCATTTTTCACCACCCCCTCTTTATGATTCATCAGATCGTGAGGATGTCATTGTCCATCATATTGAACTTTATGATTGTGATTGTCATGATCTTTTCATTCGTTCATCCAATCACGATTCTAATTTTCCTGGTGTTGAAATTTATAAGCTAGCGATCTTTGATGATCCATCTTTTGATGAATTGGAATCTCCTCAAGCTGTCAAGCCACTTTGACCCGAGATGATGGTTATGTCAGGTTCTCGTAGCCTTGAGGTTAGTTTCATTTCTGATAAAAAATATGTTGAATCTATATAGGATCCTCATCACTCCGTTGTTCACTTTGAAAATCAATATGTCTCACAGTTTTTGCATCCTCCACCAGAATTACAGAACCATATCACTCATGCATTGGAGTTATACATAGAAAGAACTATTGTGAAACACAATTTTTTTTCTTTCTTTATATTTGCTCGTATTTCAAGTTTGAAGGTGTTTACATGCTTGTATTCCACGCGCAATGTAAAATGACACAATGATACATCTATAGAATGTCTTGCATGTGCTTTCCATTTTCACTTTTCCGTGGATGCATACAAGCTTCGAACATATTGGTTTACATTGTTGTATCTTTTTTATCAATTTGTTTTCTTGCATATATTTCTTGTCAATCATGCCCTTGCCTACATGGACCAACTAATGTGTTGATGGTTGCATTGGAAGTATCACTTCATGTGAGTTGGCCTATTCTCTGCTTAGTTTAGGAGTAGGAGTACTGTTTTCTTTTCTTGCTTGTTTCTTGATTCACTTGGTTTGTTTTTCTTTCTCTTTCTTCTTTCCTTTGTTTGTTTTCTTTTGCACTCATACGTTAGTTTTCACATGAAATAATGTTTGGCTTCTTGAGACAAGCTGGGTAAAATCCAAGAGGAACTTGTACAACTATCAAAACTTGTTTATTTGTCTATTCCCTCTCTTTATGCGAGTCTTGCATTTATTCTAGTTGATGATACCCTGATGGAAAATATGTTCCTTATAGAGAGAGTTATGGTGAAATCATGAAGCTTACAATCTTAATTAGTACAGTCTACTGTAATCATTTTTTTATATTCGGTTAACCCTTGTCAACTTAGTCAAATAGAGTAAGGAGAGGGGGAAAACCTTAACAAGTATGTCAGTGGTATATATACACATCCTTCTCTAAATGGACAACCTCTTATGATCTCAATAAGTTGGGATCCCACTTCCACCTCATGAAATAAATAAGTACCCATGCACAGTTCTTTGAAAAGGCTTCCTATGGAAATAGGTGAAGAAAGTAACTCTGTCGAGGTACTGTCTAGGCTCGCTGGTAGCGGAGCAATGCTTTTGTTCTCGAAGTGACTCCACCGAGGTACTGTCTAGGCCTGCTGGCAGTGGAGCAACACTAGATATGAAACTAAAACTCTGATAGTGTATTTTACGTGTGCATTTATATACCCTCATCCCCAATAGAAACAAATCAATTTAACTTGGCTTGGTATGTGTGTTGCCGATAAAGAGAATGGTAGGGACTACATCTTTAACTTAAGCTAGTGAAGAAGCTATGATAATCGAAGAATTTAAAAATACTTTCAGAAGAGATATATTCACTTTGCATGAGACAAGGTCCATACAGAGAGTTGGAGTTCTACCAGTGTGTCGCCAATGTTGTAGCGGCTACAATCACCCTCCAAAATTTTTCCTATGATTTTTTTTGGAGCATCCTTTCTAAACCTCAACAACTCATCTTGCACTGATCTAGGTACTCATGCTTCGATTGAGCCTCATCCTTTGCATCTTGACTTGTGTTTGCTTACTTGGTTTACTGTCTAACCCACAAGCTGATCCCTAGACTTGGTCTTGACCCAGTTTTGGGTTTTCCTTACAGAAATGCGCAATCCTTGAGGGATACTACCCTTGCTCTCGGGAATTGCGCAGTCCAAGGTGACAGTGAGCATTGAGCTCAAGAATTGTGTAACACCACATGGTAGAAACGTTGAGCTAGGAAATTGCACAGAACATGAGATGCAACCTAGGGCCACTCAACCCATAAATTGTGCAGAAACCTTTATACTCAAATCACTGCTCAGTGCATGAACCAGAGAGTTGCTCGATTCTTCCCAAGACTAAACAATCTCTCCAGGCAATGCATGGAATTTTTTCTTAAAAAATAACAAAAGAAAAAAGGAAAAAAATCCCTAAAAAATAGGGATCTATTTTTAGCAGCCTAAAGGAGGCATGTGATTTATTTTGGAAACTGCCGCTAAGTGTCACTTTTCCCTCGATTTTTAAAATTCATGTCATAAACCCTAACTTGACTGAATCTATTTAATTGATGCTTCCAGAGCTCATTTACACATTTGGTATTGGATTTGTGGCATTCTTGAGCAGATCAAGGAATCTTCGGTGTGATCATCGTCGCTTTTCTGATTGAGTTTCAATTTTCTAGTATTTCGCCACTTTTTCTATCACTTTTTGTTGTTTATCACGTGAGAGTGTTGTTTCACTTGTTTCTATGAACAATCACTGGTGTTTTAAATTTTTTTAGCTTGTATAAGTGTTGTTTCAAGTTTTAGATTGCCTTTCCCAAGTGTCACATGTATTTTTCTGTTTTTGCACCAACAGTTTCCGTTGCGGCGAATCACTTGACATGCTTCATTTTCCCTCAGTTTGATTGATTCTGACACTTGTTTCACTTGCATGCATCATCATTTAGTCAAATTTTCACTCATAATTACACCATATTTCAGATCTACTCGATTTCACAATCCCCTTGGGCATATATGGGCTCCCCTTTCTCGGATCTTGCACTTCCTTGCATGCATTGTGCATTATGGGAGCTCAAGGCCTCTGCCTTGGATTCTAGAATTGTGCATAGGTTGTCCTGGCTTGGCCCCAACTATGCATTGTGTAGTTCCAGGAGCCAACCTCCCATTCTAGCCACTGAGACTGTGCAATGCACAGTCTCTCCCAGCCTTTTCCCAGACTAAATTGTGCATTTTGTAGTTTCAGTCAGCAAGATTCCCAGCCGACTATGGGAACAATGCATTGCATAGTCCCACAGTTAGCCAGTGACCTCTACCCAAATTGCACATTCCTTCCCATCATGAGCCCCGTTTGTTGCTTAATCTTGTCTTGAAGTTTCTTTGGCTTTTGTGCTGACATTTGCTTTCCATAAGTGTCCTCTCTGTCCCACAGGTACAATAGTTGTTTATCATCTCTCAAGTAGTTACAGTTAACATGGCATCCAAGAGAGCTACATCAAAGGAAACTGTTGCGAGTTGTACTAGGAAAGAAATTGAACAGATATTTGATGATCTAATAGTTTATGCAGATACTCAGTTGTTCACTAAGAAGGGCACAAAGTTAACATGGCAGCAAATCAAAGATACTTTTGTAGAGGACTTCAGGAAGAATTAGAGGACCAATAAGTGTATATCAATATCCAACGATCATTATTAGACAAGGTTGTATGTAGGTACCCGACATCCCCATGTGTGGACATGATCACCTTGATTGTCTCACACATAGATGTATAGACCATGAAACTGAGCAATTCTAGCGAGATAGAAATTACAACCTTAGGGGGTGGATAACTTTCAGCAGATGTGTCATATATTTGTTAACACTAGATATATCATCAAGCGCTGGGTGAAAGAGCCATCAAAGTTCAAATGTAGAACCAATTGTCTTGACAAGACAAAGTCTCTCAGGAAGGCTTATCAATTCTTGATCATCTTTGCCTGCAAAATATACGGTCAAGACAACAAAGAAACCTTTGCTAAAAGTTGGGTAGTTGTACTGGACTAGTTGGTGAGTGATGGGAATCCATTCAACTAGTCAGATTTTTTGGCTCATCAGTTGAAGATCCATGTGACTAGCATCTAGAATCTTCCCAAGAATGAGATAACAAGTTTTTACATGTTTGCATATTTACTAGATGCAATCTGTGCCCAACAACAGTTTCCTGGCATGAGCTAGACATGGAAACCAAAAGAGATTGGTGTTAACATATATCGCAAGTTCTTTCCGAATGTAGTTATCGAGGAGTAATGGAAAGGCTAACTGACCATTCCATCATCCCGTTGTACAAGATTATCTTTGTGTAGGATCCACCTTGCATGTCTTGAGAAGCAATGGAGGCGGTACTAAACATTACAGGTTGGTATGCCTCACCAGGGGGCACCTTCATCAGAGCCTTTGGTGGAGAGAAGCCTCTGCATGTTCTACCAAGGTATGCCACTGACAAGCTGATCATGAAAGAGGTCTCATATCACCTCTCCATAGAGTTGTTAGTAGGACTGCATAGGAAGAATAAAGTGCCATGTCCTGCTCTTCCTTTGTGGATCAGATTGTATGAGAATTAAGAGCTTGAAAGATGCAGATGCCGAAGCTAAGGAGATATTAAAATTCGATGGTGTTGTTGTCGGAATATGTTCATCATGAATTCATGTTGGTTTTTTTATGTATTGTGTATGCATGCATGTCGTACATATGTTGTTATGCATGCATTGTGTCTAGTTGGTGTGTAGTTGTGGCATCATGCGTGGTAACTGGATGATGAATTAGATGATCTCTATATAATGCAATGATTATGATTATACGTGTATTGTTCTAATCTAGTTGATCTTGTAGATGAGAGATCCTCCCCTGAGATACACTGAGGTATGTTGGTTTGTTTATAATGGTTTAGTTGACATGATATACCTTGCAACAAGAGAGGATCAATGATGACTAGAAAGATGGTAGACTACAACTCACGATATTCTAACTATAGATTAGATGAACAACATGGTGAGTGATATTATCCTCACATAAAAAACACTTTTAGAAGTTTGAAGCCAAAAATAAGGAGTTTTAAATAGGATAATGATTGAATCATTCAATCACAAGAGGGACTTTCTAGGGAATATGAGAAACAAATAGAGGTCAATGCAGTGGTTCTTCAGAGCTTGTTAGACTTGTAGAGACAAGGATCGCTCAAAATCAGTCATGGAAAGGAGGATAGGACTAATGGAACATATGGTAGCAGGTCAAATGGTGGGCACATGTTGGATAGAGATGACATGGTCATAGATGGAAGATTCTTGGATACACCTAATAGGCAAGGTAGTGGACATGGGATTTACTCTAGTTCCGGTTCAGACAGATATCATGGTCATCATCGCTATCATCCTTGCAGGAGGAGTGATAGGGGATATTTTTCAGATGGTTTCAAGAAATAAAAGCTTCCTACATTTGATAGAGAAGTGAAGAAGTTACAAGATACTAAAGTATGGTTGCTTGGGATGAATAAGTTCTTCAGGTTGCATGATTACTCAACGAACATGAAGGCCAAAATAGTTGCATTTAGTCTTAAAAGTAAAACAAATATTTGGTGGGAAGATGTAAAGAATGTCAGAGGTATTCATGAAGGGTTTTTGACTTAGAGTGAGTTTGAGACACTTTCCCAAAAGAAGTATCTTTTATAGAGATACTATGATAACAAGGAAAAATAATTCTATGAGTTGAGGATGGGATCTATGATAGATGAGGAGTACACAAGAAGATTTTTGGAGTTATTGAGATATGTGCCTTACCTCAAGGAGGAGAGGGCCCAAATTCAGAGATTTATCAGTTGGTTTCCAGTAGCATTCAAGGACATGATTGAGTTTGATGAGCCTCGATCATTGGAGGAGGCCATCCAGAAGCTAAAGCATTGTTATGAGAAATCAAAGTGCACATATAAAACTAAGCAGGATTGGAAAGGTAATGATAAGAATAAAGGAAAATGGAATAAGAAGAGAAAAAGACCTCAAGGCACAGGTAACAAAGGGAATGAAACACCACCTAATAAGTTCAATATATTTGACAGAGGACAAGGATTTTGGTCTGAGGAGCAAAAGAAGGATGATGATAGGAAAACTTTACAATGTTGGACTTGTGGTGGAGAGCATCATAGGAGAGATTGTCCACAACATCAGGGTGGTAAACCATAGATCTACATTGTGCAGGAGGCACAGATAGTGGGGGATATTGGACAAATTTTCCATGGATCTATGTAACATTGGAAAATAGGCAAGAAAATCACCAGGCATCTATTATCGAGATGGATGATAAGATTTGTGTTCAAGTTGTTTTTATTTTGATTGACCTTAGATATAATTATAGTTATGTTAATATTGATCTGGTGGATAAAGTGGTTTGAATAAATAAGTGCATACAAAATAATGGTTAGTGTAGTTGGCTACAAGTACAAGGAAGAGAGTTCATCATTGGGTAAGAGCTTCTACTTTTGACTTAAATGGTTTGCCTACATCAGTGCATTTGAACGTACTTCCAATGGGAGCATACAATATGTTTTTGGGAATGGATTGGTTGTATCTTCATAGGACCAAGGTGGATTTTTATGAAAAGGCTATTGAGTGTTGGGATGACAGTGGGGAACAAAGAGTCTTGTAGGGTAAGAAGAAGGAAACATTAGTTAAACTGGTGATATCTATGCAGATGAGACGAAATGAAACTGTAGGAAAGGGTGTGTGTTATTCAGTGTGCATATTTCCAATGGCAAAGGTAAGGAAGTTGTGGATGCAAATATCTTGAGGAGGTACCCATTTTTACAATAGTTTCAAGATGTGTTCCCAGTGGAGATTTTAAATTTGTCACCTCACAGGGAATGGACTTCTCTATTGAGTTGGTACCAGGGGAA
Organism: Pinus taeda; assembly: GCA_000404065.3. Taxonomy (NCBI): domain Eukaryota; kingdom Viridiplantae; phylum Streptophyta; class Pinopsida; order Pinales; family Pinaceae; genus Pinus; species Pinus taeda. The sequence goes on along the minus strand of APFE031618060.1, from coordinate 107,173 downwards.
ACACCAACACCAAAGGCACCATACAAGATGATCACACCAAAGTTAGTGGAATTGAAGTTGCAGTTGAATTACATGGGTGAAAATGGATACATTAGGCCAAGTGTATTGCCTTGGGGTTCACCAATGTTGTTTGTGAAGAAGAATGATGGTACTCTCAGGTTGTGTATTGACTATAAGCAGTTTAACAAAGTGACCATGAAGAACAGTATCCATTGTTGAGGATTGATGATTTGTTTAATCAATTGAAGGGAGAAGCAATGTTCTTGAAGATTGATCTGAGATCAGGATACCATCAGGTATTCACTAAAGAAGAGGACATCTCCAAGATTGCTTTGTGGACTGGGTATGGGCATTATGATTTTGTTGTAGTTCCATTTCGTTGGACTAATGCTCCAACTATTTTTATGTTCTTGATGAATAGTGTGTTTCATCCTTATCTTGACAAGTTTTTTATCGTATTCATTGATGATATATTGGTATATTCTAAGAATGAGGAAGAACATGTCAAACATTTAACAACAATATTGATATTGATGAGAGGGCATCAGTTATATGCTAAGCTCAATAAATGCAATTCCTTTGAGACAAAGATACATTACTTGGCACATGTGGTTTCCAAGGAAGGCATATCAGTGGATCCAAAAAGGATAAGGGTTATCATGGAGTGGGCATCTCCTAGGAATGTGGATGAGGTAAGACTATTTATGGGGTTAGCAGGTTATTACAGGAGGTTCATCAAGAAATTCTCATAGATTTCTTATCCTCTTACGTCGTCGCAAAGGAAAGGTAAGAAAATTTAATGGACATTGTAATGTGCAACTAGTTTTGAGGAGTTATTGACAAATGCTACAATTCTAAATATTGGAGTTCCATTCAAAGAGTTTGTGGTATGTACATATGCTTACAAGAGAGGAATTGGTGATGTTCTGATGCAGAAAGGATAGTTAGTATGCTATGAATCAAGGAATCTTAATGAGCAAAAGCATAATTATCTGACACATGATCTTAAGTTGGCAGCGATCATCGATGCTTTGAAGATGTGGAGACATTATCTTCTTGGCAGGAGGTTTGTACTCATGAGTGACCATAGCGAATTGAGATATCTATTTGAAAAACCAAATTTGAATGCTGGACAAGCTAGATGGTTGGCTATGATCAGTGAGTTCGACTATGAGATAAGGTAAATTAAAGGTAAAGAGAACATGGTTGTAGATGCTCTTAGAAGGAGGATACAGGTGAATCATATAGCAACTATGAGCTCCTATGGGACAAATTTACAGGATTGGATCTTGCAACAAGGTCAATAGGATGATAGGTATAGGGAGCTTATGCACAAGTTATAGCAGGGTACATGTGATTGGGATGTGGATTATCGTCTCAAAGTGGATGGTTTGTTTAGATTTAGGGACAGGATATATGTGCCATACGACAGTGAGCTCAAGAAGCTTATTTTGAGGGAATTTCATGCTAATCCATATTCATGTCACCTAGGATATCAAAGGACATTGACAACAGTGAAGAATTTCTACTATTGGCTGAATTTGAAGAAGGAAGTGGCAGAGTTTGTGGGTAGGTGCTTGGATTGTCAACAAGTGAAATCAGAGTGTAAGCATCTAGGTGGTATACTACAACTTATTCTGATTCCATAGTGGAAATGGGAGATCATTTCCGTGGATTTAATTACAGGTTTTTCGAGGACATATAGACAACGTGATTCTATTACAATTGTGGTTGACAGATTGACTAAGGTAGCTCACTTCATTCCAGTGAAGTCTACTTATTCATCTAATGATGTAGAATGGGTCTTCCTCAAAGATGCAGTGATGTTTCATGGTGTACCGAAGAAGAGTGTGTCAGACAGGGACCCTAAGTTCACTTCTAGATTTTGGAAAGAGTTATTTGTAGGTTTGGGTACAGATTTCGCCTTAATTACAACTTATCATCTGTAGACATATGGACACACATAGATGTTCAACATGATATTGGAGGATATGTTGAGTATGTATGTGATGCATCAGTAGTGGAGGTAGGAAGAATATCTTCCACTAGTTGAGTTTGCTTACAACAATGAGTACCGGGAATCTTTGAGGATGAGTTCGTTTGAGGCACTATATGGGCGGATTTGTGATACTCCCATCAGTTGGAGTGATCCAGTTAACTGGGTGTTGATAGGAATGGACATGTTGGTAGAGATGGAACTGGAAATGCAAGCAATCAAGAAGAATTTGAAGGCAACACAAGACAGACAAAAAATTTATGCATACTAGAATAGGTTGTTTAAGAATTTTTAGGTTGGGGAATAAGTGTAATTATGCATCCAACCTAAGAAGAGCTCCTTGAGGATTGGATCATGTGCTAAGATGTCACCTTGGTTTTGTGGACATTTCAAGATTCTTGAGAGGATTGGAACAATAGCCTATCGACTTGCACTACCTCTAAAAGTGAATGCCCATGATGTTTTCCATGTGTCATTGCTTAAGAAGTATGTTAAAGATGTTGATCATGTGATTTATTAGTCTCTATTGCCGGTGGAACCAGAAGGAGAATTCTAGCTGGAACCTCAGTGCATTTTGTAGAGAAATATACTCATGCTCCAAAACCGAGCAATCAAGAAGGTTAAAGTTCAATGGAAGCACTTTGGGTTGATTAAGCTAGATGGGAGATGGTGGATCAGATGCAAGCTATGTTTCCTTCCCTATTAGCTAGTTGAGTGAATGTTTTTGGCATATGTTTTAGTGTGATGTTTTGGTATATATATATATATATTTTATATATTATATATATATATATATATGGATGTAAATACCACCATGAGCTGTGTTATAAAGCTCCAATAAGTTTTATAGGTGTCTTTTCGTTTTGGTTGTCATGTTGTTATGTTTCTCATGCTAGGTTGCTTTCCAGCTAGATGATCATTGTAAATACTTCAACAAGCTAAGTTATAAAGATCCATGGGAAGTATGCTTTTCTTTTCAGCAGTCTTGTTGGTTGTAGGTGTCATTAAACATTGAGGACGGTGTTCCCCCAAGGGGGAGGGTTCTATAATAGCCCTGATAAAAAATCCATGTAATAAAGTTAATAAAGGAAAAATAATAACCAAGGTCATGGGACATGTATTCCAAGTTGAATGTTGGGAAAAAACATAGTGAAGGGGATCACTTTAATTAATGGCTATGGAAATTAGAAAATGCAATGGCAAAGGATTTGGAAATGAGTGAGACATTTATTAGCATTTTATTTATGACAATAACAGAAATTAGAAGAAAAGGGTGGTGAAAGGTCACAAGTTGTATATGAGTAGGAACATGGAGGAAAATAATGGAAAATTGAAGAAAATAGATTCCTCATTAATAAAAAGGCTTCTGAATATTAGTTTTTAGCTTTTCGTCAGTTTAATTTTGGAACTCTTATTTTCTACTCTCTCTCTCTCTCTCATACTCTTGGACACTTATAGTTTTCTTGGAGCAATCTTGGAATAGTGTGGAATAATTTGGATTCGGAACAAGAAGGAAAAGAAAGAGTAGGAAAGTACAAGACAACATCGGGATCAACAACTAGAATAGATTTTTCTTGCAGATACCGAGTTGTGTGTATGATTTTCTTGCTAGTTTTGGCATGCATGGCACATGCATGTGGTTTCTTAGTTATGATCTGTCATTGGCATGGAGGATTACCTGGATTGACAGTGGATTTTCCTATCCTTTCCATTTCCCAGACAACCATGGTGTTGTGGGTTTATTTCCTTTTGTTTTTTGGTTGGTTCTCATGTTCCTTTAGCTATGGGTTGAGTTACTAGTTCCTGGAGCCTTGGTTGGACAAATGGTCTGGAAGCCCTGTAACACCTTGGGTTGAGTTATTAGTCCTGGAAGCCTTGGTTGGAAAAACGATCAAGATCCCTTGGTGGGTTGAGTTACTAGTCCCAGAGGCCCTAGATGGAAAAACGCTCAGGAGCTCGGTAGAAGTTGTGGGTTGAGTTACTAGTCCTGGAAGCCTTGGTTGTAACAAACACTTTGGAGCCTTGGACAACTTGAGTAGAGATCGATCAGGTGATGGTTAGTGATGTCCAACTATGAGCTGGAATCACTAGTTGAGGGTTGAGGTAGTTTTTCCTTTGGAAGCTCTGGTTTGGTTTTGTTTGATTGGTTTCATGAGATCCCACATTCATGCTTGGAATATGGCATGGCTATGAATGGATGAAACAAAGATTTGGTTCAACCCAATCTATGGTCGAGTGGTACGTGGAAGTCCCTGACTTGGTTGGATTTTCATATGTTAATAAGAGCTCATTTTCCTTGGTAGTTTCATGTGTAAATGTGCTTGATGTTATGTGGCTTTAGTGATTATTTCCTCATTGATATATCCCTAGTTATTTGTTAGTTATAAGTATGTTTATGACAATTATGATGTATGAATCTCATCATGTTTTGGTTAATATATGAATGAATAACCTAATAGATAACAATGCAACTGTTGTGAGGAGATATCAATCATCTTTTATGATTGTTAGATAAGTATGAGACCCCTATGCTGAGATATGTTATAGTGACCTGTAGATTACATGTTTGTGATATGTTTGATGAAATGGATTTCATGGCTAGTAGGGGTAAGGTCAATTCATTATTCAAGTGTTTTCGATAGTACCCTTTTTTCTATGTTATTTGTCATTTATGAAAATTTCATGAAGTTCTGGGTGGTGGCTTGAATCTTGGCCTTAAAAAAGTGGCACAAAATCCGGGGTTGCTGGAATAGAACTGCCTAAAAAAGGCCACAATTGCATGGATGCCTTGTTGTGGAAGCAGTTGGAGGGTCCCAATCACATGCATACCTTGTCATGGGAGTGTCTGAGACTCTAGGGCAGTGAAAGGGAAAGTAGTCTCAGGGGTTGGTCAACTGGAAGGGATGGTCTTGTATTTTGGTTCCACTTCCTTAAATGTACTTGGGGATTTGATTCATATCATAGTAACTCTTTGTCACATGTTTACCCAAGTGGGACTGGTTAGCTTGGGTAAATGTGGGAGGAGGGTGTTACCGTATAAATCACTTTTATTTTATGATTTATATAGTCTATTGAAGAAATGAAAAATTGTTGCTAAGAAGAATTGATTTTGAAAAAGGCCAAATGATTGAACACTTAGTAGATGGAGACAATATTCCTATGATCTGTCAAATTATTTTAAACAAATTTACAATATTATGTTTTAATAACCATTAATGGAAATATATTTAACCACACATTATAACTATATAATATATATTTCACACATACTTGCAATTCAAACACTTTGTATGTGCACTAGATTCACCTTACACACACCATCACTACTAACCAATTTGTTTTACTAACCATTACAAGTAGAGTAATTGAGGCTTATATTTTACTTTGAAATTTTACACTCAAACATATGCTCACATAGTATAATTAGGAAAGAAGTAAGTGGTCCATCATCCACACATCATTTATTTTGTTTCAAGGAACAAACAACACAAAATGTAATTAGGGGAATTATATTAAAGGATCATGAACCACATATCCACATACTTGCAATTCAAACACTTTGTATGTGCATTAGATTCACCTTGCTAACTAGCATGTTTTACCAACTATTACAAGTAGATTAATTTTTTACATTTACTTTGAAAATTTTCACACAAACATATGCTTACATAGTATAATTAAGAAACAAGTGGCCCATCATCCACACATCATTTCTTTTCTTGCAAGGAACAAACATCACATAATTTAATTAAGGGAATTGTAAAGGATCATCTCATATCCACATCAATTCACACTTTGTATGCTCACAATTTCACTTGCACACACATTCACCCCACACACTGAGCTCACTTCAACATTGTATAAAGGGTAGCCTCTTTCCAGAATATTTGTACCTACTTTATTTGAGCTTATATTTTGTTGCACACCTTAAGTGAAAAAAGACCTTTCTAGAAAGAATCTTAACCTAAACACACTAAATTCCCCAAAGGGGCCACAAGATAATTTATAGTTCACGCTAGGACCATGGTGATAGACAACACATAAGACATCATGGTTATTTTTCATATTGAAACATAGAAAGTCGTCTTTTAGGGAGTTTAAAATCCTGCATCATCCAATCACAAATATAGTACATGGAAAAAAACCCATGAAGGGGGTAAGGCCTAGGTGGTAGATTGTCACAAACCTTCATGTTGTCTCTCGACACATGGTAGGGGTTTCGGGTCCAAAACTGACAATTGGAAGATGAGATTCATCCATTCGCACTCAACAAAGGTAATTTACTGCAAAATCTTAGGCATCTTTCCCTATAGGTTGAGGCGTGAGAGCACTTAGACCTGAAGCAATTTTGGTTATGTTACTAGAAGCGTCGCCAGATATTTTGGGATGTAGCCCTAGTATGCATTTCCACTATAACCCTCTCCATACCTTGGTTAGCTTTTTAGCTACTGGAAGTGTCTTAGTGACATTTATGACATGGCCCCAATACCCTATTCTAAAATATTCACAAGGTCCATTTACTACCTGAGTGGAAGGTTGTTAACTCATTTTAGTAATTTTTCTCATACGCAAAACCTCAAATAAACCATTTTTGTTGATTTTTTCACAAACTAGAATTAAGGGGAAAATTAACCATTTATTTTTTGCTTTGTCTTATGTATCTAATTCATTTGGTTTTCCTAATGAAAATGTATGTGTTCAGGTGTGCTTACAAATGCAATAGTCTCAGGTGTTGTTTATTTCTTTCCTTTCTAGCCAACTAATTTCTTTCTCACAATAGAATGCTTGTCATTAGTTACATGTTTCATAGGGATCATATCATCTTCAAGTGCCTCCTACATACAATTCACATTATCTCGAAAATTATTTGACCTTTCATACATGATGAATGCTTTTACCTTTTATCATATTCTAAATCACCCTTCTTGTTGACATAGGGACCAATACTTTTACTGACCTGCTCTCTTCTTCGACCCACCTTTCCTTGAGATCAAAACCCTTTTCTTTTCATGTTTCAACTTAGAAACCTTGGTCCATGTGACTAGAACCCTAAGGTTTCCAAATTGATTTTTATTCCTTGAGGATGAATTCTTTTACCTTTCATCATATTTTGAATCACCCTTTTTGTTGACACATGGACCGATACCTTTGCTGGTGCACTTTTATTGGACCTATCTTTCCCTAATATTGAAACCATTTTATTTTCGTGTTTCAACATAGAACCGTTGGTCCACGTCAACTTCTACTACCTAGCTGCCAAGTCTCAACTTGTTTTCCATTTTACTTTTCCCTAGGGTTTGTGACTAGAACACTAGGGTGTCCAAATTGATTTTTGTTAAGTGAAGAGGAATGCTTTTACCTTTCATTATATTTTGAATCACCCTTTTTGTTGACACATGTATAAATACCTTTACTAGTGTGCTCTTCCTTGACCCATATTTCCTTGAGCTCGAAACCCTTTTATTTTCATGTTTCAACTTATAACCCTTGGTCCATGTCAACTTATGCTACCTAGTTTCCAAATGTCAACTTTTTTCATTTAACATTTTCCTAGGGTTTGTAACTGGAACCCTAGGGTTTCCAAATTGATTTTTTTTTAGTGGGGAGGAATAATTTTACCTTTCATCATATTATGAATCACCCTTTTTGTTAAGACATGGACTGATAATTTTACTAACCTGCGCTCTTCTTCAACCCATGTTTCCCTGAGCTTGAAACCTTTTCATTTTCATGTTTCAAATTATAACCCTTGGTCCATGTCAACTTCTACTGCCTAGTTGTGAAATGTCAACTTGTTTTTCATTTAAATTTTCCCTAATGTTTGTGACTAGAAACCTAAGTTTTCGAAATTGGTTTTTATTGATTCAAGATGATTCAATTGACCTACAAGTATATTTTGTATTCCACAATGCAAATATGGAAATTGAACAAGCACATCAGGGAGAAGAGGTGTCCCATCAAGCTGATTAACCAGATGATGATCAAGATGTGTCCTATGGACCCGATGAAACACTAGAGGAACATGTGCCCTATCAAGCTAATAAATTGTCACTAAGGGAACAACATGTGCCATGTCAAGTTAATCAACCACTGGAGGAACATGATTTTCCCTATCAAGTTGATCAACCACTCACAAAAAGATATAAAAGATAGATCAACACATTATAATTCACCCTCTTTGAGGGGGAAACCTCCTTTACATTACACAAATGAACAATTCTTGGATGATACAAAAGACTAAACCTCCCTTCTATATATAGGAGTCTAAGGGGTCATAATATAATCAAACCAACATAACTGTAATAACATAAGGGCACAAAAATTACAATAGTGGGTTTCTATGGGGCATACTAATAACAATATGGGGATAATAGGGGAAAAATAATAACAATAAGGGATACAATGACAATAGTAATGGGGGAATCACTAGTATTATAGGGGCCTAACATGCTCCTCTCCTTCCGAAAAGAATTTGCCTCAATGCTTGAGTATTTTTGGATGCTTCTGTATAAATATTTCATCCTCCCATTTGGAATCTTTAGCGGATAAGTTCTTCCACTTGATGAGATACTCCGAAATTGATCGATTTCATAGCTATCAAGTTCTTGTTTCTGTGACTGCTTTCGGTTCCAATATGATTTTTCCTTCCTCGTCCAATTCTAGGAATATTGTTTGAACTGGGAGCTTGTCACCTATAACCTTCTTTAAACATGAAACATGGAAAACTGGGTGCACTCAGGAAGCTGCAAGAAGCTCCAATTTGTATGCCATAGTACCCATCTTTTGCAACACCTTGTACGGACCATAATACTTTGGTGATAATTTATTATCCTTCTTAGCTTGCTTGAGGGATATATGTTTATATGGTTGTCGCTGTAGGAATACCTTGTCACGTACACCAGAACTTATTTCGCTGCGATGTTGATATGCCTGTTGTTTCATTCTATTTTGTGCCAACGTGAGGTTATCCTTTAAGAGTTGGAGAACTTGTTGTTGACGCTCGATGTGATGTTCCACTACTTGAACCTTACAATTTTCTCTTAAATATGATGTGATGGATGGTGGATGATATCCATAAAGTGCCATAAATGGGGTCATTTTTGTTGCAGTATGAAAGGAAGTGTTATACCACCATTCAGTCAGAGGCAACCATTTGACCCATTGTGTTTGTTTATCAAATACAAAGCAATGAAGATATCATTCCAAGAATTTGTTTACTATCTCAGTTTTCCCATCAGATTGAGGATGATAAGATGAGCTATGAGCTAATTGAGTACCGAGACAAGAAAAAAATTCTATCCAAAAATTTATAGTGAAAATGTGATCTTTGTCACTTACAATAATCTTTGGGTTTCCATGTAGCTTTTGAATTGTTTCCATAAATGTAGTAGAAACTGTACTGGATTTAAATGGAAGTGATAATGCACAAAAGTGTGCATACTTGGTAAGTTTGTCAACTACCACCACGATGACACTCTTTCCTTCGGACTTGGGTAAACCTGTGATAAAATCCATTGCAACCTCCTCCCAATGTTGGCTTGGAATGGATAAAGGTTGTAATAGACTTGGGGTCTTAATTGTTTCAAATTTATTTTGTTGGAAAACCAAACATCCTACCACAAACTTTTTAATATCCAATTTAAGGCCATCCCAAAAAAATTCCTTCTTAACCTTGTGGTAAGTTTTTAAATATTATGAGTGCCCTCCTAAGGGAGAAGTCGGCAATTCCATAAGAATATTTTGTTTCAGTTGGGAATTCTTATATAGGTCAAAGCGATCATTGTACCATAACGAATCATTTTTCTAGATAAATGTATCAGATGTATTGGGATCTTGTTGTATCTTTTGAATGAGTGCCCACACTTCTTTGTCATTATTCCATTCTTCCCTTGCTTCGTTTATACAATCTGGTTGGATAATAGAAATGGTGCACAACAATGCTTCCACATCCTCATGCTTTCTTGAGAGTGCATTTGCCACAACATTTTCCTTCCCTTTTTTGCAGATGATTTCAAAGTCATAACCCAACATCTTTGTGACCCATTTTTGTTGCTCTTCAGAGGATAATATTTGTTCTAAAAAATATTTAAGACTATCATGATCCATTTTTACTTTGAAGTGTCTTCCCATTAGGTAGGGTCGACATTTCTTAAGTGCATGTAGTATTGCCAACATTTCCTTCTCATAAATAGCTTTGTGTAAATACTTTCCCTTGATTGGATGACTTTCGAAAGAAATGGGTCTTTCCTCTTGCATTAAAACAACACCAATTCAATTTCCTGAAGCATCACATCCCACAATAAAGGTTTTTGTGAAGTCTGGCGTAGCTAAGGTTGGTGCTTGGCACATTGCCTCTTTAAGATGTTCGAAGACCTTTGTTGCTTCTGGAGTCAATGAAAATGCATCTTTCTTCAATAATGTTGTTAGAGGTGTTACTATTCTCCCATAGTTCTTAACAAACTTGTGATAATACCCTATCAACCTGAGAAATCCTCACAGATGCTTTATGGATGTGGGGATTTTTCATTCCTTAATGGCTTTGATTTTTCTAGGGTCTTCCTTAACACCTTCATGAGATACAATATGACCCAAATATTCCACCTCTTGTACTCCAAAGAAACATTTGGAGCTTTTTTGCATATAATTGTTTCTCCTCCAATAGTTTGAGCACCCTTTCAACATGTTGAACATGATCCTTCCATGACTTGTTGTAGATTAGTATATCATCAAAAAATACTAACACAAATTTTCTAAGGAAGGGTTTGAAAATGGAATTCATCAAACCTTGAAATGTAGAAGGTGCATTGGTAAGGAAAAAAGGCATGACCAAAAATTCATAATGACCCTCATGAGTTCTAAATGTTGTTTTTAGAATGTCTTCAGTCTTCATTTTGATTTGATGATATCCTGAACGAAGATCCAACTTGGTGAAGTAAATTGATCCATGCAATTCATCCAGTAATTCATCAATGACAGGAATGAGAAATTAATCTTTAATAGTGAGCTTGTTGAGCTCCCTATAATCTGGACACATGTGCCATGATCCATCCTTCTTGTGCACC
>APFE031618060.1:37911-79570 GCA_000404065.3 Pinus taeda | reverse complement strand
ATAAGGTGACTTATGGAGTAAATATAAAAAATGCTTTATTTATTTACCATACCTCTCACTTATTTATATTTTTATTAATTTACCATACCTCTTTTATAAATATGGTATTTTGGCATTTGGCCCATAGGATTCACTTAAATAAAACCTATTCTTGAAAATGGGCGAATGGATTCACTTAAATAAAACCTATTCTTGAAAATGGGCGAATGGAAGGTTGTAACTCCTAATTTCAAGGGCTAAATTTACCTTTTTTACCCTCTCCCTTAAAATAAGGTGGGCTATTTGAGGTGATTTGTAAAAATGTACTATGATACAAAATATTCACCCACTAAAAATTTAAAACCCCTTAATTTCGCCAAAGGGTGAACATTCCCCCCTAAAATTTTCTATGATGGGTGGATGTCACAATACCACGGGTCAATTCCATGGGTGAATGAATACCATGGGTGAATAAATACCATGGGTGCATGCCACTTACAATACCATGGGTAAATTCCATGGGTGGATGAATACCATGGGTTGATGCCATTTTCCATTCGGATCAAACGTTCTATCGCTGGAACTAGTGGTTGGTCATGGTTGTATTGTATGACTGGAAATTTCACTTCTTAATTTAACAGAGCCAGCACGTTTCATGCATATGTCATATTGTATTTCAACTATCTTGTTTAGTCTAAATGATATATGTATCTATTTGCTTACGCATGCACGTGTAGCTATTTTTTGTATATGTATGTATGAATCTTACTAAAATGTGATATTGGTTTAACCATCACTTTGGATTGATAGCTTACTTTCCTACCATGTTGTGATGCATCTTTACTCATTTGTTACCTTCTTAACTTTGTTCTTTCACAGCTTTCCAATGGGCGCACTCACCTCACCCTCCATGTGTTAGAACCGCTCATGCACCTTCCTTGACTTGTTTCATATGTCACACCCTTGCTACCAACTCGCATCTTGCCTCTGTGTGAAACCACGGTCAAGGCGATACTGAACGACCCACTGCTGGGACTCCTACACCAAACGGTTTGAGGTCTAGTGGGACTTCTTACTGGGGATATCCCTTGAAATGTTGGAGGGTCCAACACCGTCAACATTTCTGAAGCTAGAAGGAGGGCCAGATGACCAACTTTGTCCTCTCATCTAGTTTTGAACCTTTGAACTTCCATCATGGATACTGTCACAGTCATACCTCTGCCATGTTTTTCATATCTCGAATCTCTCAACATCATGAGGGAGTTTTCTGATCTCTTGGTCGAATTCACGTATGATGGTGAAGGTGAAGTAGCCTAACCTGAGTTATTAGAAGACTTATATGAATTCCTTGCAGATGAGTTCTATGCAGAAGAGGCTATCGTGCTACTTGTATACACACTTCACGAATCCCTACTATGGTGGTGCTGGAGTCTACTACCCGGTAGAGTGCACTCACTTGAGTTGTTCTGTGATCTCATTGAATCTACTTTCCATCGTTTTGATCTAGAACCTCTTAACAAAAAATTCTTAGAGCAACGGAAGGCTCGCAAGAATCGCCTGATTATTTTTGGTAGTGCTTCCGTGTTTTGTAGTTTCAAGCTCCGAAAATCCAGATGAAATTCCAGTATCTCATTGAAATATACGAATATTTTCTTATCAAATCTGTCAATCCCAAGAAGAAGTTCAAGCTTAAACCCCTCTCAGAATACTTCGTTGATGGAGTTTTGCAATCAAGGACGGACATGGTGGCTGTCACAAGTGACTATCCATTGTCCCCTAATCAAATAGCTCCACCACTGCAGAGTGATGTGGGACAAAATTCACACACATTTTTTTATCAGAGTTGACTCAACCCTTGGATTTAACCAAGATATTTTACCAATAATGAGCATCCCGCCAATCATGGAATCAAAGGGATCTCAATTCAGACATACATGACTACAACATGAGTATCTTGTCAACATGACGACAAAGGGATCTCAATAACAACATGACAAGAAGTACATCTCACAGATGATTCCATGTCACATCAAGCAAGAATCATGAAACAAGTAAGAAAACAGGATGCCACATCAAACATCAAACAAGGATCTATGTATCATAATGCGCCTCATAGCAAAAGGAGTACATGAATACACGGCATATACCTCACATCCTAGGGCCATCTGAAGAAAAGGATGTCAAACTACTGAAGCTGGCCATACCATCAATCTCACGGCGTCGAATCGCATGGAAATGACTACTCGCCCATGAATGCTAACACCTGCACTCCACTTTGAAAAGTGGATGAACAATGAAATGATCAAATGGAAAATCTGAATGCACCATTAGACTTGTGGCATCGAATAGGGTAAAATCGACTGACAAATTTCTAAATTTTGACAAAGTGAGAATATGGGGCTTAAGGAATCTTTCAGATTCCCCTAGATTCCTCAAAGATTCCCTCCTCTGAGTCATCTAAAGATCTATTGCTCAGATCAAAGTTTTGACTATGCCATTAGGTTCGTGTCGTTGAGAGCTGTAGGATCGACATAAAGTTTGTCCAATTTTGGACACTAGAAAAATTTCGCCCCCCTGGAAATTTGGCTCGGTCATGGTTCCACCTGCTCTTTTCCCAAGTTCATGGTTCCACGTGCAATAAAAAATTAAACACGTGTCTCGGTTTCCATGGTGCACCTTGCCCCCTGTGCACTAAGAAATGAGGTTTTATATAATGTTTTTGTGGGCGGATATTATAGTGAGATGGTTGCAGACGAACTGGTAAAAAAGCCGAATTATAAGGAGGAGGTCAAATGGTCAAACACTGATCCCTCCATATTAAAACCCTTTTCGTTTTCTTTTGAAACCGCAATATATTTTTTTGGGGGGTTGAGTCTGCATTGGGCAACTTGCCCCTTAATCTTCGCTGGTTGCACCCAGATATGTTGGCACATCGGTTGGGTTTATTAAATATGGTAGATGTTTGGTTGCACTGTGTTGGGGGTTGGCCATAAATGGGGTTGCCACATGGTGGCGGGCTAACCCACATGGATGGTGTGGGTTCGATACTCGCCAACTCCTCATTAAATGCAAGGCATATAAATATAATGGTTGGGGTGTGTATTTAATATGGTTATATGGTATAACCATATCTCCCTTTTAAAAAATCAACGACCATCTCATTTTTTTTAAATAATTCATTGACACAATAACCTTTTTTTTTAATATATATTACCTTTTGTTATTTTTTAATAAATAAATGAAGTTTGTTTTATATGATTCATTATTAAACTTCATTTGTTTAATAACCATATATCTATCCAAAATGACTTGCCTTATATGGTTATTTTTTAATTATTATTTATTTTGTCTTTTTGTGCAGGTTTTAAGAACAAATTCTACCGCATCATGTGTTGATGTTTTAGTGGCCATTAAGTCACCACATAAACTTAGTGGGTCCCACTTGCTGATTGGGGTTCCATGTGGCACATTGTGGGCCTCTCTTTTTCCCTTGTCATGTCAAACTTTGAAGAGCTCTATCTTTCGCATTCGAGCTTGTTTTGACGAACCATTCACACCACCACGATGACGATGACGAGATCTTTGACATGAACCTAGTTCAAACACAATCCAAACACTTTGATTTTTTACCATTTCTGAGTCCTCTGAGACTTCTGCCTGTGTTTGGAGCCACCTGGATCAATCCTCCCCACTGAGGAGCTTTTGGTCCTCCAAAAGCATGAAAAATAATCTGCAACTTCTTTGTACCCTGTCTGCATCACAAGAGTCCATAAAAGGTCTAGCTTCCATCTCCTTCACCTTTGTTCTTCGGAGCCTTAAGCGATGAACTGACACCTGGAACCTCTGCAAACATGTAGTACATTTTTTTGCAAATTACATGCTTGACTTACAATACCAACTAATGACCCAATAATTCCATACTTGCCGCGAGTTTAGAACACATACTCGGTGGTCAAGTTTACATCAAAATGGAAACAATACCCCACCTATGAAAACAAGGCCAACATATCATTGTTGCGCCAACGAGTGATGGAAAACACATCATCACTGCAACACATGATTTACAAAGATAAGGTCAAACACTATTTTTCTTTGACAAGTGATGGAAACATGACATCACTTTCACAGTTTATCTTGCAACTCAAAATAAGACTAGACATCATTGTTGCTTAACAAGTGATGGAAAAACGCATCACCACTTTTACATCTTAAAATGCAACAAATGATTTACAAAAGCACGACCATGACAAGCTAACATTTTTAGAAAACATTTTTCACTTATCAAGGTGAATGGGTCACCTCCTTGTGGCGCATTCGTTGGTTGAACAATCGTTTCATCTGGTTCATGTACCGACACTTTGTCTTTAAGGCGTTGCTCTAGATGGAGCCTCCAACATGTGGCCCTTTGGTGGCCACCTCTATTGCAATGACTGTAGTACATCTTCTTCCTCCAGATCTACTAAACATGTCTCTTTATCTACTGTGGAGAGGGTCTTTCATGCCTCCTCCTTTTGTGTGCTTCTATTCTTTTCCAACACTTAGAAAATGTATGGTTATTTAATCCATAAAAGGTACATGTGTTTCGATTCCATGGGATGATGGTGATGTGTTCCCATCATTCTCTTTCCTCGACGATTTCGATGATGTCTAGGAAGAATATGACACCTTCGAGTATTCTCCTTCGGTGTATCCCAAGCCTGCAAATTGAGGTCTTTTCACAACCTCTAATGCTTGAGTTATGCCTTGGTTATTAACACCAAGTTCTTTTTCGTCCTTGTACCTCATGCTGGTAAGGAGCCTCATGTTTGTCCCTATAATTGGGATCTCCAAATCTCCAACAGAAATCATACTATGTGAAGACGAAACTGAAGGGAAATCAACATCTTTTACCTTCCCTTTCGATTTGGAAAGAACTGATGAGGGATTCTCATCATTTGTTGTTGGTGGTTCACTAGCTTTCATGGTGCATTCCACAACTTCCTTTCTGACATACCCAAGTCCTGCCTTCATACCCCATTTTCTTCAACAATTTGGAGCCAATTCCTGTGGTATGATTTTCAAAAATAACGAAATCATCATCATGAAAAATATGTGGATTCAGAGAATTATTTTTTACCTCACATGGGTCACACTGCAGCTTTTCGAAGGCCTTGTCCTTAGTTTGCAGCTATCATAGCAAACTATGTTTCTCCTCTTTCTCTACTTGTGGAAGCATCTTCACTTTAGTCTTAACTGTATGAAGACTTTGGTTGTTTTACTTCAGTTTTTCTAGGACCTCTTCTGTGGCTCGCAATGAAGCTGCAATCACTTCTTTTCCTCTATCTCTTTTTGTAGATCTTCATACGTTATTTCCACCATTTAGGAAATTTTGAGCATGGTCTCGTACATCACTTTTTCATCCTTTGTCGCTACAAGTTCCATTTTTCACACTTGTAATTCACATCCATGTAAAGACCACTCTGATACCAAACTTGATCCAAGTTGACTCAACTCCCAGATTTAACAAAGATCTTTTACTTTCGTGATGTGATTATAATTGCATTTAACATATCATAAATGAACATATATGCATGTTGTAAAGAAGAAGGAACATGAAAATCATCAGCAACATAAAACTCAAGACATTGATAATGGAGTTCATCCAGAAGGGACTACGTCTCCGAGCCCCAGTGTCAAGATGGTGTAGGTCGCTGCATTAAGTGTTGGAAAAAGTGATGATGTACATGGATATGTTTTCTCTAT
This sequence comes from Pinus taeda, assembly GCA_000404065.3. Lineage (NCBI taxonomy): Eukaryota > Viridiplantae > Streptophyta > Pinopsida > Pinales > Pinaceae > Pinus > Pinus taeda. The sequence goes on along the minus strand of APFE031618060.1, from coordinate 73,849 downwards.
CATACAAGGAATATGCCCTCACATAGGGGTGGCTCCAAGAGATGTTCCACTGTAGGAACTCTCATTCAAAAAAATACTCCTATTAGTATGACATAATTTCACATATGACAATAATGAGCATCCCTCCAATCATGGCATCAAAGGGATCTCAATTCAGACATACATGACTACAACATGAGTATCCCATCAACATCACGACGAAGGGATCCCAATAATAACATGACAAGAAGTACATCTCACAGATGATTCTGCATCACATCAAGCAAGAATCATGAAAGAAGTAAGAAAACAATATCCCACATCAAACATCAAACAGGGATCTATGCAGCACAATGCATCTCATAGCAAAAAGAAGTACATGAATGCACTGCATATACCTCACATCCTAGGGCCATCTGAAGAAAAGGATGTCAAATTGCTGAAGCTGGTTGTACCATCAATCTCGTGGCGTCGAATCGCATGGAAATGACTACTCGCCCATGAATGCTGATATCTTCACTCCACTTTGAAAAGTGGCTGAACAATGAAATAATCAAATGGAAAATGTGAATGCACCATTAGATTTGTGGTGTTGAATAGGGTAAAATCGACTGTCAAATTTCTGAATTTTGAAAAAGTGAGAATCTGGGGATTAATTAATCTTTTACATTCCCCCTAGATACCTCAAAAATTCCCTCCTCTGGGTCATCTGAAGATCTATGCTCAGACCAAAATTCTGACTACGCCATTAGGTTCATGTCGCTAAGAGGTGTAGGATTGACATAAAGTTTTTCCAATTTTGGACACTAGCAAAATTTCGCCGTTCTGGAAATTTGGCTCAATCATGGTTCCGCCTGCTCTTTTCCCAGGGTCATGGTTCCACCTGCAATAAAAAATTAAACATGTGTCTCGGTTTATGTGCCATGCCTTGGCCTCCGTGAACTGAGAAATGAGGTTTATATAATGTTTTTGTGGGCGGATATTACAATGAGGTGGTTGTAGACGGATTGCTTAAAAGGTTGAATTATAAGGAGGGGGTCGGGTGGTCAAACCCCAACCCCTCCATATTAAAATCCTTTTCATTATCTTTTGAAAACACAAGATATTTTTTTTGGGGGACAGGTCCGAATTGGGCATCCTGCCCCTTAACCTCCGTTTATCGCACCCGGATATACTAGCATGTCGGTTGGGTGTATTAAATATGGCGGATGTTTGGTTTCATTATGTTGGGAGTTTCTCGTAAATGGGGCCGCTGCATGGTGGCAGGCCAGCCCACGTGGTTGGCACGAGTTCGATACCCTTCGGCTCCTAATTAAACGCAAGGCATATGAATATAATGGTTGGGGTATGTATTTAATATGGTTATATGGTATAACCATATCTCCCTTTTAAAAATTCAACGACCATCTCCTTTTTTTTAAATAATTCGTTGAAACAATAACCTTTTTCTTTTTAAATATATATTAACTTTTGTTTTTTGTTAATTTATAAATGAAGTTTTGTTTTATATGATTCATTATTAAACTTCATTTGTTTAATAAACATATATCTATCCAAAATGACTTGCCTTATATGGTTATTTTTTAATTATTTTTTTTTGTCTTTTTGTGCAGGTTTTAAGAACAAATGCTAGCGCACCATGTGTTCATGTTTTAGTGGCCATTAAGTCACCACATAAACTTAGTGGGTCCCACCTGCTGAATGGGATTCCATGTGGCACACTGTGGGCCATGCTTTTTCCCTTGTCATGTCAAATTTTGAAGAGCTCTATCTTTCGCATGTGAGCTTGGTTTGATGAACCATTCACACCACTGTGATCACGATAACGAGATCTTCAACATAAACCTAGTTCAAACACAATCCAAACACTTTGAGTTTTTACCCTTTCTAAGTCCTCTGGGACTTCTGCCTGTGTCTGGAGTCACCCAAATTAATCCTCCCCACTGAGGAGCTTTTGGTCCTCCAAAAGCATGAAAAATAATCCGCAACTTCTTTGTACCTTGTCTGCATCACAAGCATCCTGAAAAGGTCTCGCTTCCATCTGCTTCACCTTTGTTCTTCGAAGGCTTAAGCAATGAACCAACACTTACAACCTCTGCAAACCTATAGTACATTGTTTTGCAAATTACATGCTTGACTTACATGACCAACTAGTGACGCAATAATTCCATACTTGCCACGAGTTTAGAACACATACTCGGTGGTCAAGTTTACATAAAAATGGAAACAATACCCCAACTATGAAAACACAGCCAATATATCATTGTTGTGCCAACAAGTGATGGAAAACACATCAACATTGCAACACATGATTTACAAAGATAAGGCCAAACAAGATTTTTCATTGACGAGTGATGGAAACAGGACATCACTTTCACAGTTTATCATGCAACTCAAAATAAGATCAAACATCATTGTCGCTTAACAAGTGATGAAAAACACATCATCACTTTTACATCTTAAAATGCAACAAATGATTTACAAAAGCACGACCATGACAAGCTAACAATTTTAGAAAACATTTTTCACTTATCAAGGTGAATGGATCACCTCCTTGTGGCACATTCGCTAGTCGAATAACCATTTCATCTGGTTCATGTACCGACACTTTGTCTTTAAGGTGTTGCTCTAGATGGAGCCTCCAACATGTGGCCCTTTAGTGGCCACCTTTGTTGCAACGAATGCAGTACCTTCTTCCTCTAGATCTTCTTAACATTTCGCTTTACCTGTTGTGGAGAGGTTCTTTCATGCCTCCTCCTTTTGTGTGTTGCTATTCTTTTCCAACACTTAGCAAATGTATGGTTATGTAATCCACAAAAGGTACATGTGTTTCGATTCCATGATTTATGTCCATCATTAACAACATGATTATAATTGAATTGAACATTTTAATATCAAGACTGGTTATACCTTTCCTTGTTGTCTCTGATGTCATTGTGGCGATGAGAGCTTGGCTCAGTTCTTTCCCTGGAATGGCCACTGCCATGGGATGATGGTGATGTGTTCCGATCATTCTCTTTACTTGATGATTTCGATGATGTCTCAGAAGAATCTAACACCTTCGAGAATTCTCCTTCGATGTATTCCAAGCCTACAAATTGAGGTCTCTACATGACCTCCAATGCTTGAGTTATGCCTTGCTTATTAACACCATGTTCTTTTTCCTCCTTGTACCTCATCCCTATAAGGAGCCTCATGTTTGTCCCTGTAATTGGGATCTCGAAATCTCCAATAGAAATCATACTATGTGAAGATGAAATTGAAGGGAAATCAACATCTTTTACCTTCCCTGTCGAATTGGAAAGAACCGATGAGGGCATCTTATAAGCTGTTGTTATTGGTTCACTAGCTATCGTGGTGCATTCCCCAACTTCCTTTCTGACATACCCAAGTCCTGCCTGACGGGGTAATTCTTCTACTTTGATGGGGTTGATAATGCCTTGTCCATTAATGCCCAAGCCTTTTCCTTCATACCCCATTTTCTTCAACAGTTTGGAGCCAATTCCCATGGTATGATTTTCAAAAATAGTGAAATCATCATCAGGAAAAATACATGAATTCAGAGAATTACTTTTTACCTCACATGGGTCACACTGCAGCTTTTCGAAGGCCTCATCCTTAGTTTGCAACTGTCGTAGAAAACTATGTTTCTCCTCTTTCTCTTCATGTAGAATAATCTTTAATTCAATGTTATCTATTTTAAGACTTTGGTTGTTGTGCTTCACTTTTTCTAGGGCCTCTTTTGTGGCTCGCAACCAAAGCTGCAATCACTCCCTTTCCTTTGTGTCTTTTTGTAGAGCTTCATACATTATTTCCACCCTTTGGGTAATTTTGAGCATGGTCTTGTACATCGCTTTTTCATACTCTCTCGCTGCACATTCCATTGTTCATGCTTGAAATTCACATCCACGCAAAGACCGCTCTAATACCAAACTTGATTCGAGTTTACTCAACTCTCGAATTTAAAAAAGATATTTTACTTTCGTGATGTGATTAGAATTGCATTTAACATAGCATAAAGGAACATATATACATGTTGTAAAGAAGAAGGAACATGAAAATCATCAGCGACATAAAAATCAAGGTGTTGATAATGGAGTTTGTCCAGGAGGGACAACGTCTCCGGGCCCTGGTGTCAAGATGGTGCAGGCTGCTGCATTAAGTGCTGGAAAGAGTGATGATGTACATGCATATGTTTTCTCTATCATACAAGGAATATGCCCTCATGCGAGAGTGGCTCCAAGAGATGTTCTGCTGCAGGAACTCTCATTCAAAAAAGACACCTATCAATATGACATAATTTCACATATGACAATAATGAGCATCCTGCCAATCGTGGCATCAAAGGGATCTCAATTCAGACATACATGACTACAACATGAGTATCCCATCAACATGACAACAAAGGGATCTCAATAAAAACATGACAAGAAGTACATCTCAATGATGATTCTGTGTCACATCAAGCAGGAATCATGAAACAAGTAAGAAAACAAGATCCCACATCAAACATCTAACAGGGATCTATGCAGCACAATGCATCTCATGGAAAAAAGAAGTACATGAATGCACTGCATATACCTCACATCCTGGGGCCATCTGAAGAAAAGGATGTTAAACTGCTGAAGCTGGTCGTACCATCAATATCGTGACGTTGAATCGCATGGAAATGACTGCTTGCCCATGAATGCTGACACCTGCACTCCACCTTGAAAAGTGGCCAAATAATGAAATGGTCAAATGGAAAATATAAATGCATCATCAGATTTGTAGCATCGAATAGGGTAAAATCACCTGTCAAATTTCTGAATTCTGGCAAAGTGAGAATCTGGGGCTTAAGTAATCTTTTAAATTCCCACTAGATTCCTCAAAGATTCCCTCCTCCGGGTCATCTGAATATTTGTTGCTTAGATCAAAATTCTAACTATGCCATCAAGTTCGTGTTGTTGAGAGGTGTAGGATCAACATAAAGTTTGTCCAATTTTGGACACTGGAAAAATTTTGCCATCCTCGAAATTTGGCTCAATCATTGTTCCGCTTGCTCTTTTCCCAAGTTCATGGTTCCAACTGCAATAAAAAATTAAACATGTGTCTTGGTTTTCGTGTCATGCCTTGGCCTCCGTGTGCTGAGAAATGAGGGTTTATATAAATTTTTTGTGGGCGGATATTATAATGAGGTGGTTGTAGACAGATTGGTAAAAAAGTCTAATTATAAGGAGGTCGAGTGGTCAAACCCCGACCCCTCCATATTAAAACCATTTTTGTTTTCTTTTGAAACCACAATATTTTTTTGGGGGTTGGGTCGGCATTGGGTGGCCTGCCCCTTAACCACCGTTGGTCGCACCCAGATATGCTGGCACATCGGTTGGGTGTATTAAATATGGTGAATGTTTGGTTGCATTGTTTTGGGGGTTGGCCGTAAATGGGGCCGTTGCATGGTGGCGGGCCAGCGCACGTGGTTGGTGCTAGTTTGATACCCTTCGACTCCTAATTAAATGTGAGGTATATGAATATAATGGTTGGGGTGTGTATTTAATATGGTTATATGGTATAACCATATCTCCCATTTAAAAATTCAACGACCATCTCCTTTTTTTTAAAATAATTCGTTGAAACAATAACCTTTTTTTTTAAATATATATTAACTTTTGTTTTTTGTTAATATATAAATGAAGTTTTGTTTTATATGATTCATTATAAACTTCATTTGTTTAATAACCATATATCTATCCAAAATGACTTGACTTATATGGTTATTTTTTAATTATTATTTTTTTTGTCTTTTTTTGTAGGTTTTAAGAGGAAATTCTAGTGTGCCATGTGTTGATGTTTTAGTGGCCATTAAGTCACCACATAAACTTAGTGAGTCCCACCTACTGACTGTGATGCCATGTGGCACACTGTGGGCCCCGCTTTTTCCCTTGTCATGTCAAACTTTGAAGAGCTCTATATTTCGCATGTGAGCTCGGTTTGATGAACCATTCACACCACTACGATCACGACAACGAGATCTTCAACATGAACCTAGTTTGAACACAATCCAAACACTTTGATTTTTGACCCTTTCTAAGTCCTCTGGGACTTCTGCCTGTGTTTGGAGCCACTTGGATCAATCCTCCCCACTAAGGAGCTTTTGGTCCTCCAAAAGCATGAAAAATAATTTGCAGCTTCTTTGTACCCTGTCTGCATCACAAGAATCCTTAAAAGATCTTGCTTCCATCTCCTTCACCTTTGTTCTTTAGAGCCTTAAGTGATGAACCGACACCTGCAACCTCTGCAAACCTGTAGTACATTATTTTGCAAATTACATGCTTGACTTACATGACCAACTAGTGATGCAATAATTCCATACTTTCCAAGAGTTTAGAACACATACTCGGTGGTCAAGTTTACATCAAAATGGAAACAATACCCGAACTATGAAAAAAAGGCCAACATATCATTATTGTGCCAACAAGTGATGGAAAACACATCATCTTTGCAACACATGATTTACAAAGATAAGGCCAAACACTATTTTTCTTTGACAAGTGATGGAAACATGATATCACTTTCACAGTTTATCATGCAACTCAAAATAAGACCAGACATCATTATTGCTTAACAAATGATGGAAAAACACATCATCACTTTTACATCTTAAAATGCAACAAATGATTTACAAAAGCACGACCATGACAAGCTAACATTTTTATAAACCATTTTTCACTTATCAAGGTGAATGGGTCACCTCCTTGTGGCCCATTCTCTGATCGAACAATCATTTCATCTGGTTCATGTACCGATGCTTTGACTTTAAGGCGCTGCTCTAAATGGAGCCTCCAACATGTGTCCCTTTGGTGGCCACCTCTGTTGCAATGACTGCAGTACATCTTCTTCCTCCAAATATACTTAACATGTTTCTTTACCTACTGTGGAGAGGGTCCACAAAAGGTACATGTCTTTCGATTCCATAATTTATGTCCATCATTAACAACATGATTATAATTGAAATGAACATTCGAATATCGAGACTGGCTATAACTTTCCTTGCTGTCTCTGATGTCATTATGGCGATGAGAGATTGCCTCAACTTTTTCCCTGTAATGGCCACTGCCATGGGATCATGGCGATGTGTTCCCATCATTCTCTTTCCTCGACGATTCTGATGATGTCACGTAATAATATGACACCTTCAAGCATTCTCCTTCGGTGTATCCCAAGCCTCCAAATTGAGGTATCTACACAACCTCCAATGCTTGAGTTATGCCTTGGTTATTAACACCAAGTTCTTTTTCCTCCTTGCACCTCATCCTAGTAAGGAGCCTCATGTTTGTCCTCGTAATTGGGATCTCCAAATCTCCAACAGAAATCATACTATGTGAAGACGAAACTGAAAGGAAATCAACATATTTTATCTTCCCTTTCGAGTTGTAAAGAACTGATGAGGGCTTCTCATCATCTATTGTTGGTTGTTCACTAACTGTCGTGGCGCATTCCCCAACTTCCTTTCTGACATACCCAAGTCTTGCCTGATGGGGCAATTCTTCTACTTTTATGGTGTTGACATTGCCTTGGCCACTAATGCCCAAGCCTTTTCCTTCATACCCTATTTTCTTCAATAGTTTGGAGCTAATTCCTGTGGTATGATTTTCAAAAATAGCAAAATCATCATCAAGAAAAATACAGGAATTCAGAGAATTATTTTTTACCTCATATGGGTCACGCTGCAACTTTTCCAAGGCCTCGTCCTTAGTTTGCAGCTGTCGTAGAAAACTATGTTTCTCCTCTTTCTCTTCTTGTAGAAGCATCTTCAATTCAACGTTATATGTTTGAAGACTTTGGTTGTTCTGCTTAAGTTTTTCTAGGGCCTCTTCCATGGCTCACAACTGAAGCTGCAATCGCACCTTTTCCTCTGTCTCTTTTTGTAGAGCTTCATATGTTATTTCCACGCCTTGGGAAATTTTGAGCATGGTCTCGTATATCGATTTTTCATCCTCTGTCACTGCACGTTCCATTTTTCACACTTGAAATTCACATCCACGCAAAGACCACTTTGATACCAAACTTGATTCGAGTTTACTCAACTCCCAGATTTAACAAATATCTTTTACTTGTGTGATGTGATTAGAATTGCATTTAACATAGCATAAATGAACATATATGCATGTTGTAAAGAATAAGGAACATGAAAATCATCAGCAACATAAAACTCAAGATGTTGATAGCAGAGTTCGTCTAGGAGGGACTACATCTTCGAGCCCTGGTGTCAAGATGGTGTAGGCCGATGCATTAAGTGCTAGAAAGAGTGATGATGTACATGCATATGTTTTCTCTATCATACAAAGGAATATGCCCTCACATAGGAGTGGCTCCAAGAGATGTTCCGCTGCAAAAACTCTCATTCAAGAAAAATACTCCTATCAGTATGACATAATTTCACATATGACAATAATGAGCATCCCGCCAATCATGGCATCAAAGGGATCTCAATTCAAACATACATGACTACAACATGAGTATCCTGTCAACATGACGACAAAGGGATCTCAATGAAAACATGACAAGAAGTACATCTCACAGATGATTCCAAGTCACATCAAGAAGGAATCAGAAACAAGTAAGAAAACAAGATCCCACATCAATCATCAAACATGGATCTATGCAGCACAATGCATCTCATAGCAAAAAGAAGTACATGAACGCACTGCATATACCTCACATCCTAGGGGCATCTTAAGAAAAGGATGTCAAACTGATGAAGCTGGCCATAGCATCAATCTCGCGATGTTGAATTGCATGGAAATGATTGCTCGCCCATTAATGCTGACACCTGCACTCCACCTTGAAAAGTGGTCGAACAATGAAATGATCAAATGGAAAATTTGAATGCACCATTAGATTTGTGGCATTGAATAAGGTAAAATCGATTGTCAAATTTCTGAATTCTGATAAAGTGAGAATCTGGGGCTTAGGGAATCTTTTAGATTCCCCCTAAATTCCTCAAAGATTCCCTCCTCCGAGTCATCTAAAGATCTACTATTCAAATCAAAATTTTGACTACGCCATCAGGTTCATGTCGTTGAGAGGTGTAGGATCGACATAAATTTTGTCCAATTTTGGACATTAGCAAAATTTCGCCCCCCTAGAAATTTGGCTTAGTCATGGTTCCGCCTACCCTTTTCCCATGGTCATGATTCCACCTGCAATAAAATATTAAACATGTGTCTCAGTTTCTGTGCCATTCCTTAGTCTCTGTGTGCTGAGAAATGAGGGTTTCTATAATGTTTTTGTGGGCGGATATTACAATGAGGTGGTTATAGACAGATTGGTAAAAAAGTCGAATTATAAGGAGGAGATTGGTTGGTCAAACCCTGACCCTTGCATATTAAAACCCTTTTCGTTTTCTTTTGAAACCGCGATATATTTTTTTTGGGGGTTGGGTCCGCATTGGGTGGCCTGCCCCTTAACCTTTGCTGGTCGCAGCTAGATATGCTGGCACATCGGTTGGGTGTATTAAATATTTCGGATGTTTGGTTGCATTGTGTTGGGGGTTGGCCGTAAATGGGGCCGCCGCATGGTGGTGGGCTAGACCACGTGGCTGGTGCGGGTTCGATACCCGTTGTCTCCTCATTAAACGCAAGGAATATGAATATAATGGTTGGGGTGTGTATTTAATATGGTTATATGGTATAACCATATCTCCCTTTTAAAAATTCAATGACCATCTCCCTTTTTTTAAATAATTCATTGAAACAATAACCTTTTTTTAATATATATTAACTTTTATTTTTTGTTAATATATAAATGAATTTTTGTTTTATATGATTCATTATTAAACTTCATTTGTTTAATAACCATATATCTATCCAAAATGACTTGCCTTATATAGTTATTTTTTAATTACTATTTTTTTTGTCTTTTTGTGCAAGTTTTAAGAACAAATGCTAGCACACCATGTGTTGATGTTTTAGTGGCCATTAAGTCGCCACATAAACTTAGTGGGTCCCACGTGTTGATTGGGATGTCATGTGGCACACTATGGGCCCCGCTTTTTCCCTTGTCTTGTCACACTTTGAAGAGCTCTATCTTTCGCATGTAAGCTCGGTTTGACGAACCATTCGTACCACCATGATCACAACGACGAGATCTTCAACATGAACCTAGTTTGAACACAATCTAAACACTTTGATTTTTGACCCTTTCTGAGTCCTCTGGGACTTCTACCTATGTTTAGAGCCACTTGGATCATTTATTGAACCATCACGTCCTCCCGAAATCTCTCCTTCCAATTTTTGCACAGGACGTGGTTGTTAGTCCCATATGTCGTCACATGTATTCTTGTACCTCAACCTTCGTCTTCAAACTGGGATGATCCTACGGATGACACTCTCTTGTATTCTTCCATTTCGCACTCTACACTTGTTTGAACGAGGATCAAGCCATCGACAGTGTTGGTGTTTCACAACCAACATGCGTTGTCATTCATGAACAATATGACTGGGAGCTTGAACATCCACCGGCAACAGAGGACCTTCCCTGTCTGTCCGTACCTCCTCTGTTTTTTCCTGACATCCTTGATGATCCTGTCATCCCTGATTTTTCATGTGTATCTCCATCCACAGATGCACCCATTGTTTAATCATTTGTAGGACACATTATATTTCAACCCATAATTTGACAACAGAGAGGACCAATCAGTCTTTGAACATCCAATTGATTTTTCATCTATCTTCTCCAGAAACATGGAGGATGAACATTCTTGCTTCTGATATACTCCTATGTCTGATTCATCAAATCATGAGGATGCTAAACAACATCTTGTGTTTTATGATCTTGATTGTCATGATCTTTTTACCTCATCATCTAATCATGATGTTTATTCACTTGTTGTTAATCAGTTTAAGCCACTTGTCTACAATGATCCATCTGTCAACGAAGTTGAAACCTCTCATTTTGTCGAGGCACTTCAGCCCGAGTTGATGGTTATGTTAGATCCTCACTGTCCTGAGGTTAGTTTCACTTCTGATCAGGAAATTTTTGAAACACTCAAGGCTCCTTATCACTCTCTTCTTTGTATTGAAGATCAACCAAACATCTAGATTTTGCTTACTCCACTCGAACTACACGATCCCATCACTCATGCATTGGAGGAAACTTACACAACAAGCACACTTGCACAATGTAAGTGGTCTACCTTTATCACATTTTCTTGCATGTAACACTCAAGAGAATGCATACACTCAACATCTGTATGCAATGTAGCACAACACCATGGCAAGTCCACAGAGTGCATGTCATGAGCTTTCACTCACTTTTGTTCTGTGGATGCTTGCAAGCTCAGAGTGTATATGTCTTCATCGTTATATCTTTCATGCTTTTTGGATTGCACAACTGCGATGTTCACGAACCATGTCTCACTAACATGGGTTGACCAATGCACCGGTGGCTGCATTGGAAGTATCACTTCACGTGAGACCACCCATGCACGGTTAGCTTAGGAGTAGGAGTAGTATTTTATTTGAGTTGTTTGCTTCTTGCTTTGTGTGTTTTCTTAATTGCTTTTTTGTTCTCTTACTCACTTTGCATACGCATTTGCTTCTGCTTCTTGGTTTGCGTTTGGTTTTGTTTGCTTGTTTTCGTTCATAGGTTAGTTTCGCATGGACCGTGTGCGACTCTTGAAAAAAACCTAGGTAAAGTACAAGAGGACTTGTACAACTATCATGAAGAACTTGTCCACTCTCTCATGAAGAACTTGTTACTTTCAGTCCATGATACATCAATGGAAAATACATACTTTTCAAAGTGAACCTTGGTGAAAACACAATGCTTGCGCGCAAACTAGTAGCGCCTACTCTAATCAGTTGTTTTTGGGTTAATCCTTGTCAGCTCAGTCAAGTAGAGTAAGGCGAGGGGGAAACCTTAACAAGTAGGTCAGAGGTATATATAAACTACTTCTCTGAAGGAACGACCTCTTTTGCTCTCAATAAGTCGGGATCCCTCTTCTGCCTCTAAAATGAATAAGTGTTATGCACAGTTATGAAAAAATGAAAATGAACAAGGCGAAAGAAGAGAAAGGTTTCATGCGCAAAGAGGTGATGCAAGTAACTCTGTCGGGGTACTGACCAGGCTCCCTGGCAGCAGAGCGATGCTTGTGTTCTCACGTGACTCTGTTGGGGTACTGTCCAAGCCTCCTAGAAGCAGAGCAACACCAGAGATGAAACTAAAACTCTAATGATCATATGAGTTGTGCACCAATATACCCCTCATTCCCAATCATAACAACTATGTTGGCTTGGCTTGGAATGTGTGTCAACCGACCAACAGCCTGATAGATGCTACATTTCACAATCAAGCAAGTGTGGAAACCAAGATGAATAGAGAACTAAACAATACTTCCGAAGGTGTTAGACTTGCTTTTCATGAACAAGGTCAATTCAGAGAGCTAGAGTTCTACCAATGTGTCACCAAGTGTTGTAGCGGCTACAACCACCCTCCAAAATTTTTCCTTAGCTTTGTTTTGGAGCCTCCCTTCTAACTATCCTTAGTAGCATGTCTTGCACTGTCAAGCACATCGGCTTCAACTGTTTCATAGAGTCTTGTCAGCCTATTCATGCAAGTTTGTTCTATCTCCTTCATAGGTTGCTTTTCAGACTTGGTGTTAGATGTTGGTTGAGAAATTCCCTCTAGGAATTGCACAATTGTAGAGGGGAACCAGCCTTCCCTCCAAAAATTGAGTAATCCTAACTGGACATTCAATTGGGCTCCAGAATTGTGGAATTCTTCTTGTTAGTCTTCCTCTCAAAAATTGCACAATTCATCCTAGTATAACTGCTTAGCCCAGAAATTGTGCAATTCTAAGTAGCAGTCACCTACTACTCCCAGAAATTGCACAATCCCTCTGGGACAGTGAGCCCAACAGCTAGCAGAAGTTGCACAAATTCAGCTAGGCAGCCTATTGGGCTCAGAAATTGCGCAATCCTAGGAGACAGTCACCTATTCCTCCCAGAAATTATGCAATCCCTCTGGGACTTCCATCTCTGCTCGACCCAGAAACTATGCAGATTTTCATCCCAGGCTCACAAACTAATCCATGTGAATTTAAGTTGATTGGTTCCCTTCGGACCGAGAAAAGCTGATTTGCATCCATGGACTGTTTTTCCCAAGGTAGCATGCAAAGGCATCCCTTGATTCAGGGATCTATTTTTAGCAGTTGGAGGTTACATGAAAGGATCATTTCAGAAACCTCCTGCGAAGTGTCACTTTTCCTATATTTGTGGCATGCGCTTCACAACCTCGATGTTATCAAAAATCATCAACCAAATGTTGCAGAGCTCATTCCTCACATCGACCTTGCATTTTTGACATCCCACATTGGATCTAGGAGTCGCCAGCACATTTGTGGAGTACTAAAGAAGGTATGTTTTTGTTGATTATTTTGGCATCTTTTCATTAAAAATCACAGCCCCTTTGCATCATGAACTAGGTAGATAATAAGAAATCATGGAAAAATCTGTAGGATTTATATGCAACATGAAAACACTAATAATTTCCATTTCTTATGCAGGAAAAGGGAGAAACGAAAGATTGTCATTCCAAAGAAAAAGACAGGGCCAAGTTAATTGCTGTCCCTTTGGAGGGGAACCACATGTAAACAAGGTGATCCAAATTAAAGCATATCAGCCAGGGAAAGGAAAAGGAGATATCGACTTGGCACAAGAAAACAAATGGATAGCTGGGAATTAACAGTTTGGTGAATCCCTCAGGATCCTTTGATCTTGAGGGATCACTGCCTTAACTATTTTTACATCATTGATATCTCCGCTTTAGCTATTATAAAAAGGGGCAGCACCGCTAGCCCGGGGGAGGATCTTCTATCATTTTTCTATGTAACGTTTCTCTGTATTTGAGACTTTGATCATCGACTCTCGCTGAGAAGTAATTTGCTGTAAATTTGTTTTAATGCTTTAATATAAATTTGGTTGTTGTTTCATCTTTGATCCTGGAGTAATTTCAAGCGGTGTGTCCTTGGAGGCTAAGGCCCCGGCCCTAGTGGAACACTTACTCCTGTACTATTATATTTCATTTGTGTGTGGTTTTCATTATTAGCTTTGTTCGGTAATCTGATACGTTTTGCCATTCTACATCATGGCTCTGTTATATTTGATTTATGTTCGACTGAGCAATATCGTTCTCTGTGATAGGAATGTTGTATTATTCATTCTAACTCTGTAGTGCATTGCTATTCCTTTAATCATTAATATAATATTGGTGGTATTTATGGAATGTTATCACTGTTCAATTACAAAGTAACCGTGCTGTAACATTCATAAGTTGGTATTGTTGTATTCGTCTATGGTTTACATTTAATTGCGATTGTTGTTCAACTGACATCAATGTTCCATTACGAATTACAATCGTTATTCTTTATAACTAAGATTGATATTTGTGGTATCGAAATCAGATTAATACTTTTCTCAATATTAAGGCGTGTCGTGTGTGTTATTTATCTTGGTTGTTCGTGCACTCACATTTGGCTCTGAGTACTGTTCTATATTTCATTGCTAATCAGTTGCCATTCTATTTCCACGTGCTGTCTAATTTATTCTTAGAGTAAAGATCGCTACCTGATTTCTGTAGGATATGATTGCTGCACTTATCTCTGAAGATTAAGGTGTTGTTGTTTATGAGAATTAATTGTTGTTGCATTTTCTAGTTGTTGTTCCATTTCCTAGTTGTTGTTCCATTTCCTAGTTGTTGTTCCATTTCCTGATTATTTGCGTTATCATTACTTTTGGTGTGCAGAACGATCTAAAACTGTAGTGGGCATTGACATTTGTTGTCTAGCCCCCAGATTGATGATCTGTTCCTTGATTACCTTTAGTTACATCAATTTACAAAGGGATGAGTTACTGTTACTAGACCCTTGACTGATAAATTGCTTAGTTTTCTGAATGCATGATTTCAGCCTTAAAGTGCTTTATTGTAAGTAGACCTTGTTTTAAGCATTTGTTTACTCTTGTATTTTGAGCACTATACTAATAACATTACTCTGACAAATGATAGCCTCAAACTGAGACACTCTTTGAAATAACAAAACGTTCCTGGATTGACAAGTTAATGTGAGGTAATTAGAGGTGAAAAAGACCCTTCTTATGACTCGACATTTTGGCACCGTTGCCGAGGAAAGAGTGTAGCCATTTGTCTCTTTTTAGAGTAGTGTAAGAGCCTACTAGGAAAGAATTGGGTTTTAAAAGCGGAAGGTAAGAACCTGCGTGTGGAGTATGTAATAGCCCTGCTCCCCTGCCCACTTTCCTGTAGATTTGTTGCTATTTTGCTTGGGTAGAACTTAGCAGTTGATTTGTGTGCATGACTAAGTAGAAAAAGCCAGAAAGGAATCCCAACCCTCTACCCAAGCCTGATAAAGCTAAGGGGCCAGTGACCCTTGGCCAATCGACCTTTATAGATGAAATCCTTAAGAAAGAAGAATCTCAACCTTCAGTAGGACCTAGAAAAGTTACTTCTAGACAACCTACTAGTTCCCTTCAGGCCACAAGATCACCATCTGTAGCCTTTGCTGAAGTGCATAGTCAAACCGAAGAGCAAGATTTTCAAGAAATTGAAAATTCTAGCCTAGAACCATTGCAAGAAGGGAATCTTAGTAACCTCTGTGAAGGAAGAGGAGAGACAAGAGAAACTGAAGAACCAAGATCTCCTCTTGGGGTAATTCAGCCATTAAGCAGTCTAGATAAGGGAAGTGCTGCAAAAATCATTTATAGTGAAGTTGAAGGAATTCAAGAACCTGAATCCCCCCAGAAATTAGGTACTCTCATTATCCCAGATAAAGGAAGTGCTGTCAAGGCCATTCCTGTTAAAAGCATTTCCCCTCGAAAACCTAGGAATACCCTCCTAGATATCCCATAAGGTTATTGGCATATATTTGACCAAATGGCCCAAAACCAACCAAACACCCAAACCTCTACACTGCAATACCCCATTGTGGATACTGCAGCTAATGCACCTATGAAAGCAATTCCTCTTTAGCATATCCCTACATTCCATAGCCTTACATCAGAGGATCCGGATGCATTCCTGTTTGAATTCAACGTGTTGTGTAGAGGATATGACTACACCATCGATCCCCAGAAACTGAAATTATTCCCCTCTACATTAAAAGGGGTTGCTTTAAGATGGTTTATGGGATTGGGTGGTGGTGTTATAAATAACTAGGATCAAATTAAGGAGTTTTTTTTTTTAATATATCAGGATTATTATAGGTCTAGAGAGTTAAAAGATGAAATATTTCAGATGGTAGCTAGACCAAATGAAACATTAGAGGAGTATGTTGAACATTTCCAGTATAATCTTTAAAGATCTCCTTATGCATCATTACCCTTACCTGATAATGTATTAAAAACAACGTTAACTAGGGGAATGAAGGAGCAGTGGATTGAAACATTAAATATTATGGGAAAAGGAGATATTTATTAGGAAAATTTTGCTGACATTATTAATCTATGTATCAAGAGCTCGAGAGGTAGCACAAGACTAAAACCAGCATAACATAATCGGTTTGCAAGAGAATAGAATTTCGGCAGAAGGAGTAACTCGTGCAGAAATTGGAAATTTGTTAGAAAATTTTAAAACTGATATATTGGGGACACTGAAAACACAACTTGATATAATGCAGGCAAAACAAAATCAAGTAGAGGCAGAACATAATCTAGAAATCTTCTATCCCAGATGCAGAAAGAAACACAACCATAAGGAGTGTCCACTAGATGCAATCCAAGTTTGCACCATTTGTACAAAAGACCACTCTACAGAGAGTTGTCCCTCACTTCCTGGATTGAAAGTAGTATATAAGGAAGCGAAAGAAGAGCCAGAATCGGTGTATCTACTCAATTAGCATCGCCAATGGTAGCCACGACAATCAGGTATGGTTTCAAATCCAGCTTCTTCTTTTCAGCCTCCACAATATCATGCTCAACAATATAATACAATGTGGAAAAATCAACCTCCCTTCCCGAATTGGTCACAACATTCATTCCCTTCATCATCTCCATGGCCGAATCAACCTAGCCAACTCAATTGGCCAAATTTCCCCTATACCCCACCATATTGGAAAAATAATGTATATCCAGCACAATGGAACCCTCCTACTTCACAGAGTCAAGCCTGACAGACAAACTGGCAAAGACCGATGAATCAACCAGTAGGAACCATCCCACTCCCTCAACCTACACTGCCAGCCTTACAACAAAACGCCCAGCCTAACTTAAGATTGCAACTCCCAGCCCAACCCAACCCTAATCCGAATAATAGACCGGTCCAATCTATTCAAATAATTGAAACACCAGAAATAGGAACCGATCTAAGGGAGTGTAATGACCTTCAATTAAGATCTAGGTGTATCATTGAAACAGAGGGAGATAAAACAACTCAAAGTGAAAATCAGTTACCTGTAGAACAACTGCCACAAGAAGAGGATATGACCTGACAACAAATTCATAATCAAGAAACCACATCCTCTCCCCCATTCCCAGAACGATTAATTATACCTCTACCTATACAATATCCCGATTTTGACATTCTGGGAGAACTAAAAAACTTGTACATAAATATCCCATTCCTCCAAGCCATTCAAGACATCCCGATATATGCAAAGACTATCAAAGAATTATGTATAAAGAAACCAAGGAGGAAAATAATGAATAATCCAAGAGTCCAAGTAGTTGGCATTCTATTCGACTTATTATCAGGAAAAGAAACACCCGTTAAATACGAAGACCTAGGAAATCCAATAGTAACCATACAAATCTATGGTCAAACCTTCTCAAATGTCTTAGTTGATCTAGGAGCTGCAATTAATATCTTAACAACTACCACTTGCCAAAAACTGGGCATTACATCAGTAGAACCGACCTCTACTTTGTTAGAATTGGCTGACCGATCTGTGGTTAGGCTAGAGGGCACACTACATAATGTCATGGTATCTGTTGACTCCTGGGAGTATCCGGCTGATTTTATGATAATAAACCCCAAAAACTGACTTGATGGACATCCATTTATTTTAGGCAGACCTTGGCTTGCAACTACCGATGCTTATATTGGCTGCCGACAAGGCAATATGACCATAACTAGAGGGGCAAATATCAAGAACCTAGCTTTATACCCTTCAACACAGCCAAGTGTCACAATAATAAAAACTAACAAGCATCCTGTATCATACCTCACCGAAAATATTAGATCTCCATTAACTATAAAAGAGGCCCTTGATTTCAAAGACCAAACAGAAGATGATGCCATTAAAATTTTTATTAGCCAAGCTAAACCCAGATCCCACATACAATGTCACATGATAAAAGCAACATTTGATAATGAATTAAAAGAAGATCCTCTTAAAGATACACACGAGCAAACAATACCCACTACTTCTGTTTCAAATAGCAAAATTGTAGAAATTGAGTCAGGAAAGACTTTAAACATTAATGCCAACTTGACTTCCAAACAAGAAGAGAAGCTCATCCAACTATTGAGGAAATATAAAGAAGCATTTGCATGGGACTACCTTGATATGAAAAGAATTGATCCTCAGTTATGTACACACCACATTTACATAGAAAAGGATGTGAGACCTATTTGCCAACCACAAAGGAGACTCAATCCTCATCTAAAAGACGTTGTAAAAGCTGAACTTCAAAAACTTTTAGATGTCAAATTTATTTACCCTATCTCCGATAGTAAATGGGTCTCTCCACTTGTTGTGGTACCAAAGAAGAATGGAAAGTGGAGGATTTGTGTAGATTATAGAGAGCTAAATAAAGCAACACAAAAGACCACTTTCCCCTTCCATTCATTGACCAAGTATTAGACACCTTGGCAGGAAATAAATTCTTTTCTTTCTTAGATGGCTTCAGTGGGTACAATCAGATTCAAATTGCCCCTAAAGACTAAGACAAAACCACTTTTACCTGTCCTTGGGGAACATTTGCCTACAGAGTTCTACCTTTTGGCTTATCCAATGCTCCTGCCACATTTCAAAGGGCTATCCTTAATATATTTTCAGACTTAATAAATGAAGGGCTCGAGATATACATGGATGACTTTACACCATAGGGAGATGATTTTGACCCAGCATTAGACACACTGGAAAAAGTCCTGCAGCGCTGCATTGCCACCAGGATTTGTTTGAGCCATGCAAAATGTTATATGATGATGACTGAAGGACTTATCCTAGGCCATTATATCTCAGTAGCTGGCATACAGGTATACCCAGCCAAAATTCAAATAATTTTGCTAATTCCTACTCCTACCACTCAAATAGAGGTACACAATTTTCTTGGATTTTTTGGTTATTATCGAAGGTTTATAGAACAGTTTTCGCATATTGTTGCACCTCTATATGCACTGACAAGTAATGTTGACTTTCTTTGGACAAAAAAATGCGACCATGCTTTTCAGGATCTGAAGAAGTTTGTGTCCACAGCCCCAGTCCTTCGAGGACCAAATTGGGACCTGCCTTTTCAAATTTCATCAGGTGCCTCAGATACAGCTATTGGAGTAGTCCTTGGGCAGGAAGAAGACAAAAAACCATATGCAATTTATTATATTAGCAAGAATTTTTCTCCTCCTGAATTAAATTATACTATTATTGAAAAGGAATTTCTAGCTATAATACATGTTGTCAATAAATTCAGGCATTACATTACTGGATATCTCATTATCTTGTATACAGATCACTCCGCCATAAAATATTTAGCAAATAAACCAATCACAAATGGTAGAATAAATAGATGGCTGATTTTATTGCAGGAAATTGATATTACAATCAAGGACCAACCTGGAAAATAAAATCTTGTAGCTGACTTTCTCTTGCGAATGCCAAAACCAGTGGACACAGCAGCAGCTGAAGATCAATTTCTAGATGAGCATTTGTTTGTTGTCACTGTTAAAACACCCTGGTATGCTGATGTTGCGAATTACTTAGCAGTAGGTAAATTACCAAAACATCTGACCCCCAATGAACGAAAATAGATTTTCCAGCGAAGTGCTCGATTTTCTTGGATTGAAGGCTACTTGTTCCATACAGGGGCAGATATGCACATCAGGAGATGCGTCCACGAGGATGAAATTTTTGATATTTTAAAAGCTTGTCATGACAGACCATGTGGTGGACATTTCACCGATCGCAGAACTGGGCATAAGGTCCTGCAAACAGGGTATTATTGGTCCACAATCCTCAAATATGCAAAGAAGTTTGTTCAAGCCTGTGACAGTTGCCAAAGAGCAAGACGTCCTGGTGAGTCCGACAAAATGCCCCTGAATCCACAGCTAGTTATTGAACCATTTGAGCGATGGGCCCTTGATTTTGTTGGACCAATTAACCCATCCTCGAACCAGAAAACGTATATTTTGGTAGCAACAGAATATGTCACCAAATGGGTTGAAGCAGAGGCATTGCCGAGAGCTACAAAGGATTCTGTCATATAGTTCCTGTTCCATATATTTGTGCGCTATGGGCTTCCAAGAGATATAATTACAGACAATGGACCACAGTTTACTGGTAACAAGATTGTTGCAACACTCAAAAATTATCATATCCAACACAAAATCACTTCTCCATACCACCCATAGGCAAATGGTCAAGTAGAAAGCAACAATAAAATAATAGAAGCAATCTTAACAAAAACCATTGCATCACATAGATGTGATTGGGCTGCAAGACTACCAGAAGCCTTATGGGCTTATAGAACAACATGGAGAAGCACTACCGGCTATTCACCATACCAATTGGTGTTTGGAAAGGAACCCATTTTTCCCATAAAATTTGAAACCCAAACACTGCGAACAACACAAGAAGTCGGCCTAGACTTAAACGAGGCACAGATTAATAGATTACAGCAGATCAATGGGTTAGATGAAATCAGGCTCTCTGCCCTCCAAAACACTGCATTAATCCAATAGCAGCAAGCTAAATGGCATGATGCTCTCATTAAAAATAAAGTCTTCCGCGAAGGACACTGGGCGCTTTTATACGATTCCAGGTTTCAGGATTTTCCCGAGAAACTTCAGACTCGTTGGCTGGGGCCATATGAAATCCAGAAGGTACATGATAATGGCACCCTTACTCTAACCACCATTGACGGATCTAGATATACCTTCAAGGCAAATGGCCACCGAGTTCGACTATATCGTAAACCACTTACTTGGGAGTCCTTTTACAACAACTATGCAAAGACTCCGGCATGCAAATTTTGGGGGAGGAAGAGAAATCTTCCTCACCTGTGATTCATTATGTGATTCAATTCTTTTTACATTTTGTACATAATTCCTTTGTTTTGTTAGCATAAATTAATCTTTGTACATATTTCTTTGTATTTTCACCTTACAACACCTTTACCATTCTGTTGTTCTTTTTTTAAGGGAAACAACACTGTCGTTTTTGTTGTTCCTTTTCTGAAGGGATAGCATTTGTGTGCACTTTTGCTTTTTCTGCTGTTCCTTTTTCCAAAGGGACAACATTTTCATTTTACTGTTCCTTTTTCAAAGGAAAAACACCTTTTGTTTCAATCGTTCCTTTCTCACTTTCATTTTGTTGTTCCTTTTCCAAAGGAACATCACTTTTGATTTTTGTTGTTCCTTTTCCAAAGGAACGACATTTGCATTTTCTGCTGTTCATTTTCCAAAGGAACAACACTTTTGATTTTTTTTGTTCCTTTTGCAAAGGAATGACATTTGCGTTTTCTGCTGTTCCTTTTCCAAAGGAACAACACTTTTGATTTTTGCTATTCCTTTTCCAAAGGAACTGCATTTTCATTTTCTGCTGTTCCTTTTCCAAAGGAACAACACTTTTGATTTTTGTTGTTCCTTTTCCAAAGGAATGCCATTTATGTTTTCTTCCATTCCTTTTCCAAAAGAACAACACTTTTGATTTTTGTTGTTCCTTTTCCAAAGGAATGACATTTGCGTTTTCCGCTGTTCCTTTTCCAAAGGAACAACACTTTTGATTTTTGTTTTTCCTTTTCCAAAGGAACGACATTTGTGATTTTTGTTGTTCCTTTTCCAAAGGAACGACATTTGTGTTCTTTTTTGTTCCTTTTCCAAAGGAACAACACTTTCGGTTGTTGATGCTCCTTTTCCAAAGGAACGACACTTGCACTTTCTGTTGTTCCTTTTTCAAAGGAACAACACTTGTATTCTTTTGCTCTTCCTTTTTGAAACGACAACATTCTCGTATTCCTTTTACTTATGCTTATTCTCCTCATTGTTCCAATTTAAAGATGCTTGTTTTTCATGTTGTTTCAACTATTTTGGAACACAGCTATACACTTATGCAATGGATACAAAACTACAACATACTGAAATCAGTAATTTATATAAAATCGTTATTTTTTTTGCAAGAAATTGCTCTGAATTGGTAAGAGGAAAGAAGAAAGGACACAATTATCCATTATTTTTGCTGTCATTATTCTACTAATACTGATATGATTGGTTATCTTTATCATGTTGGTTCTTTTTAAATTCTCATAATCTTCCTTGATCATTATTAAGGAATAAGAACAAAGGGTCTGTATTTTTCTATTGAGATGTTGAGAATTCTTCCACCATTCCTCCTCTTAAGGAGTGTTGAACCACCCTTTGTGTATAAATAGGAAAGTACATTAAAAGAAAAAAAAAAAGTTTATATAACTTATGGGTTGTCAAATGTAGGATAGGGGGTCTCATCAAGAGCTAGCCTACCATGATCATAAGGAAGAAAGTGAAGTGGCATTCCCACTGTGTCCACCATACCAGGGATATGATCCAAGAGGCGCATCAGAGAAATAAAGAGCCCTTGGAACAGGAGGTCTCATTATGAGTCGGCCTGCCCACCTTTCACTCCTTCCTGGTGAATGGCATTATGGCTAACTAGTCACCAAGGCAGCATAATGGCCTACATTTTGACATTGCACAACACTTTCTAAGCATACACAAAGGATCATGGTTCCATGGGTGAAACAAACAACTCTGTCAAGGTTATGGACATCTGTCGGCAGCAGAGCTCTGTTAATGGTATTGATGTCA
The DNA here is from genome assembly GCA_000404065.3 of Pinus taeda. Classification (NCBI taxonomy): domain Eukaryota; kingdom Viridiplantae; phylum Streptophyta; class Pinopsida; order Pinales; family Pinaceae; genus Pinus; species Pinus taeda. The sequence goes on along the minus strand of APFE031618060.1, from coordinate 50,824 downwards.
CATACACCAATAGTAATCATCAACACCCTTCTGTGTCTTATACCTTTGTAATATGTCACATAAGATTATGTATATCATTTCCCCGAACCATTAAACACATGAAAATCTATTATAACCAATCATGATGGAAAAGTTGATAATGACCGCATTAGACTCTGTCTACACGTCAGCTATCCTATCCTCCCAGACTCACATCATATCACAATAGTCTCTTATTTGTTAAGCAATCCGACTATACACCTCGATTTCGGCAATCTGCTCCTTTTGTAACACATGGCATTTCAGAATACGTTGTTCCTTTATGACTCTGTATTCTGGCAGTTCGGCACACCACTCCCTCATTTGACAGCCGAGGACGACCTATTACATTGCAGGGGGGAGGCAGGTAACCTTATCATTCGCTGGTATACGTGACAGACTATTATTCAGAAAATTGTTTACTTGGGAATAGCAAGGCTCAACGGTATATTGTTTTTCAATTTGCATGGCTTGCTATTCCTAAGCCATTTCCATAGTATGCTCTGTGGCAATTAGTAAGTGACTCAAGATTTGAGCGAGTCCTACTGTTTCGTTATTTTCTCTGTGTTCCAATAGTTTGAACAGCCTGTTGTTCCATTGCCATCTCTAAGATTTTACAGAGAGCTAAAAGCATGGGAGGAAGATCAATTCGGAGAGAATCACAGGTATTGACAGTCTCTGATACAGCACGAGAGATCCTGGCAAGGGCAAGTTGGTTAGTTTATCTCAATTGTTTACAGGAATCCAATGAGACCATAGCAATAGATTTCTTGTAGAACTTGCAAGAATATCACTCCATAGTAAGGGGAGACACATAGCAGTCACCGATGACATAATTGCAGAGGTCTCGGGACTGCCAGCCACTGGACCTATGTGGACGTTAAAGAAGGAGAGACTGCACAAGATCATAAAAATCTTCCAGGATGAAGGCCAGAACCTGATAGTCAGAGGAAAGGGAGTTCTACCAGCAACATTAGGAGAGCCATCGGCAAAATTGGCAAAGATCATCCAGAGCTACATCACCTGTGAAGACAGGAAAGACGTGGTAAGACCATGACACCTTAAACTTTTAGCCGTATTAAAACAGAAAGGCTCTGTAAACTTACCTGCATTTTTAAATTCATTACTTCATGATGTTGCCCGAAGCATGAAAAAGTCACAACATGTAGAATCAGTAGTAAGTCGCCATGAGCTGATACAGTTGATAGTTAGCCATAGCCTTGCTCAGCAATAGAGCAGCTAGGAAGAGCTAATTGCCATGATAGATGGGGGATTGACTATCCCATCCCCAAAACGTAAGCATGCTACCAGTACATTGGATAGACCACTGAAACGGAGGAAATCAGTCAGATTAGCATGGATTAGAGGGAGGCTGGAAAATTCCCAAGGGGATACTATCCAACCAATAGAGATAGACGATTCAGGGGATGAGAAACCCCCGCAATTGGAAGGAGAAGAGAATGAGAAAGGATTGGAAGAAAATGAGGAAGGAGAAATGGAGGAAGAGACTGAGCAACCTAGGCAGGAGGAGGAAGAAAAAGAGCAGCGCGAAGATAGCCCATTGCAAAATCCATTGCAAGAAGATGAATTGCCCAAAATTCTGGCCAATATGGGCAAATATGCCCAACTTCTCAGCCCGCTAGGCCTCCATATTGAAGAAGAACCAAAAGAACATTCTGCTCAGGACAACAATGCACTCGAAGAATTACATGATGAGGAAGTAGAAAAAGAGAATCATCTTGTTCATGATGAAAGTATGACAGGAGAGAAAAGTGGTACAGAGGAGGAATAATCTGTTCCCAGCCAGACTACACCGAAAGAATTTAAGGAAAAAGAAGGGGTGGAAAAAGAAGTCACCCGAGAAATAACAGAACCAACTAGGGTTTTTACTCCTGAGCAACCCGAACAGAACAACGAAGGAGCACCCCAGGAAGAAAACCAGGGAATTGACCAAGATAACAGTCCAGGCCCAGGTAAACAGATAGTTGTTCCTTCTAAAGAAATAGAAGAAATTAAAACATTAAGGAAAGAACAACAAAGATTACTGAATGTGATAGCTCGACTTCGACAACAAATTAGGGTTTTGAAAATGAGAAAGAGGGTAAAAAGGACTTCAGGAGTGAGACATGCAACCACTCCAGTAAGACCCCTGAAGAAAAAGGTTTAGAGGACTCAAGTCCACCCTGCTGTTCAAAACCCTGTTGAGGAGCAGTCTGCTATTCAAAACCAAAAGGAACAACATTCAACTGTTGCCCATGTTGAAGTGCAAATAGATGATATATTGCCCCGTGACAAAGAAGTGCACACAGAGGCATAGCCCTCTGGAGAAATGTGAACCATAAACACGAGACGATGCAATAAGAAGATTCAAGTGAACCTTTCGCTCACCACTACCATGTGGGACAGTGATATGAGGACAGTAACCCTATGAGAGGGTTTGATGCAAGCTCAAAAAGCGGTAGAAAAACTTACAGAACAAACGGTTTCTCAACAAAAATATGAAGAATTACAACAACAAATAACGGCGAAGGGAAGACGAAAAATTCACAAAGGTAGCTCATAGGTTAGATATAGTTATCAAGCAGATGGATACCTTATGCTCTTTGTACACTGACATCCTAGCATGTAGAGCCCCTGCTAAGAATTATGCCTTGTTTTTAATGGAACGATATTTTCAATTGAAAATAAAGGCTATCAGAGCAGGAGCCCCTATACAAATTAATACCATTGATTATTTTATAAATTGTTGTAAGAACTATGGAGTAAAGGTTCAAATATTATTGTGTGAATTCTATCTACATAACCTTGTGTTAGACCAAGAGACAAAGCAGAACCCTGACCCTTTTGTTGGGGATATTCAACTGCAGGCATTTATTTCGTTTGGGGTTAATCAAATCAAATGGCTTAAAGCCCATAATGCCTTCCAAAGACAAGAAAACAGATTAGACTTATGGGTAAGAGCTGAGACTAGAAATCCAGTGCAGTTGTGGAGGAAGCATAGGAACCTCATGGGGACTCCAGGTGTGATTGAAGCATTAGGACCCATTCATACAGGAGTCAATCGGCAGGGAATAGAATACTTTTTCACTATTAAAGACCTTGCCATTGATGCGGCTAAATTTCGATATCAGATTTCTAATCTGAATATCCAACTCAGGGAACCATTTAATTATGAGAACTTTAAGTTAGCCGTTGATCGCTTGAACCTCTATGGTGAATTTATCTTGAGAGCAGGGCCATCTTGGTTAGGATATAGGTTCCGGAGTCCGATTATTTGGCACCCTGCACCTGGATACCAAGCACTGTATGAGATGCCTGAGGGTCAGATAGGCCATGTTTTTGAACACCTAGTTAGGCATCATGGTTGTAGACCACCACATGAGATCCCATCTCCAGCCTACTCCCTCACTGCCTTACATATCAACTACAATGTTTTCATGAGGGCATGAAAAAGGGTAAGCAGGGGGGTGTGTGGAGTACTAAAGTAGGTATGTTTTTGTTGATTATTTTGGCATCTTTTCATTAAAACTCATAGCCCCTTTGCATCATGAACTAGGTAGATAATAAGAAATCATGGCAAAATCTGTAGGATTTATATGCAACATGAAAACACTAATAATTGCAATTTATTATGCAGGAAAAGGGAGAAACGAAAGATTGTCGTTCCAAAGAAAAAGACAGGGCCAAGTTAACTGTTGTCCCTTTGGCGGGGAACCACATGCAAACAAGGCGATCCAAATTAAAGCATATCAGCTAGGGAAAGGAAAAGGAGATATCGACTCGGTGCAAGAAAACAAATGGATAACTGGGAATTAACAGTTTGGCGAATCCCTCAGGATCCTTTGATCCTGAGGGATCGCTGCCTTAACTATTTTTGCATCATTAATATCTCCGCTTTAGTTTTTATTAAAAGGGGCAGCACTGCTAGCCTAGGGGAGGATCTGCTGTCATTTTTCTATGTAACGTTTCTCTGTATTTGAGACTTTGATCATCAACTCTCGTTGAGAAGTTATTTGTTGTAACTCTATTTTAATGCTTTAATATAAATCTGGTTGCTGTTTCATCTTTGATCCTGGAGTAATTTCAAGCGGTGTGTCCCTGGAGGCTAAGGGCCCGACCTTGGAGGAACACTTGCTCCTGTACTATTATCTTTCATTTGTGCATGGTTTTCATTATCAGCTTTTTTCTATAATCTGAAACTTTTTGCCATTTTACATCACGGCTCTGTTATATTTGATTTATGTTCGACTGAGCAATATTGTTCTCTGTGACAGGAATGTTGTATTGTTCATTCTAACTCTGTAGCGCATTGTTGTTCCTTTAATCATTAATAAAATATTGCTGGTCTTTATGGAATGTTATCACTGTTCAATTACAAAGTAACCGTGTTGTAACATTCATAAGTTGGTATTGTTGTATTCATCTATGGTTTACATTTAATTGTGATTGATGTTCAACTGACATCGTTGTTCCATTACGAATTACAATCATTATTCTTTATAACTAAGATTGATATTTGTGGTATCGAAATCAGATTACTGCTTTTCTCAATATTAAGGCATGCCCTGTTATTTATCTTGGTTTATCGTGCACTCACATTTGGCTCTGAGTACTGTTTTATATTTCATTGTTAATCAGTTACCGTTATATTTCCGTGTGCTGTCCGATTTATTCTTAGAGTAAAGATTGCTACCTTATTTCTGTAGGATACGATTGCTGCACTTATCTCTGAAGATTAAGGTGTTGTTTTTTATAAGAATTAATTGCTGTTACATTTTCTAGTTGTTGTTCCATTTCCTAGTTGTTGTTCCATTTCCTGATTATTTGCATTATCGTTGCTTTGGTGTGCAGAACGATCTGAAACTGTAGTGGGCATTGACATTTGTTGTCTAGCCCCCAGATTGATGATTTGTTCCTTGATTACCTTTAGTTACATCAGTTTACGGAGGGATGAGTTACTGTTACTGGACCCTTGACTGATAAATTGCTTAGTTTCTGAATGCATGATTTCAGCCTTAAAGTGCTTTGCTGTAAGTAGACCTTGTTTTAAGCATTCATTTACTCTTGTATTTTGAGCACTATACTACTAGTATTACTCTAACAAATGACAGCCTCAAACTAAGACACTCTTTGAAATAGCAAAGTCTTCCTAGATTGACAAGTTAATGTGAGGTAATTAGAGGTGAAAAAGAACCTTCTTACGACTCGACAACATTTAGCCCAGTTGTTTCAGGGTAAGCCTTCTTTTCATGTATTGTGCTACATTTCTATCGCTTTTTGTCTTTTGCCTTGTGCGAGTGTTGTTTGCTTGATTTTAATGAGTGCTTGCTATTGTTTTGATGTATTTTTGCATGGACGATCGTTGTTGCAACAAATTGCTTCACACACATGCATGCTTTCCTATTTTCTAAATCCTGCACTTACTATTTGCATGTATGATCATTCACTCTGGTTTACACTCAGTATCACCATGCATTCAAACTTCTCATGTTTTTTGTCGCCCGCCATTCGGTCTAGGCTACCTTGGCCCAGACCGTGCCTTGCCTGGCTAGCACTGTGAATTTCCACAAATGAAGGCTTTTCCTTCCCTCTAGAAATTGCACAAGTCTAGCCTATCGTGGACCTCTAGGCTTGCATTGTGCAATTCTTGGAGGCAGTGTCTTGATGGCCCTAGAAACTACGCAATGCAGTTTGCTGGTTGTATGTCACTACTGACTGAAATTGCACATTGTGTAGTTTTAGTCCTCAATAGGAAAGGTTGGACTGTGCATTACACAATTCCAGAAGTCAGTCAGCGTCCCGACAGCCCGGACTATGCCTTGTATAGTTTTGGTAGTTAGTCTCCTAGCCTCTCGGTGAAAATTGTGCAATCTTCATGGAGAGTCACACAGGTATGTTGCATGTCAGTCCTCTAGTTTGTTTTGGTTTCGACTGGAAGATTTTTTTTCATTAGTGTTTCTATGTCTCCAGGTATCACATCTATTCATTTTCCTCTCAGAAGCACAAGTACAATGGCTTCCAGGAGAGCAGAGTCAAAGACACCGTTTAGAGCACACTTAGGGATGTAGTCGATCAGGTGTCTAAGAACTTGCCTATCTATGAAGACATCAAGTTGTTCATGGACAATGATATCAAGATGAATGGAAATGACATCACAATGAGCAACACAATTAGCAATAGCAGAAGGAAACACACCTGCACATGACGAATGCTAGAGGAAGGTTGTTGACAACATAGAGGCGGAGCAAATCTGCAAGTTCAAAGAAAATCCACTTGTGACGAAAGAAGCTTTGGAGATTGAAGCTATGAGGTGACAGCACGACATGAATATCGCACAAAGGAAGAGAAGGAATAGATAATTAGTTTCATGTGCTGAAGCAACAACTCAAGAAAGAACAGGAGTTGCATAGATGATAGAATGAGTTACAATAGGAACATGTATAGCAGGGGGTGCAACATGCACAAGTGGATGAAACTGTGCCCACACAATTTATAGATCCATCCCAGTAGCTAGCACAGAGTAGACAAGGCGAGTAGTGTTGTTGATCGCATGCAAGAGAATTTAGAAGCATGCATGTCATTGTGCATATGCATGTGATCCCACCCATTTGGTACACTCACTGAGGCAAAGACAAGAAGCAAGTCCGACTGGACCTAAACATGTACTTCGACAAGTTGATGTGCATGGTCACTAGCACACACTTGGATATCAGTACAGACACTATGCATTAGTATGTTGCTAGTCCAACCACAGTCAAGACGATGATGTGCATGCTATCAAATGAGTTGAACAGAGGGGTCCTATCGGTGTACCCAGATATAATGGAGGAAATATTCGCTTTCAGCAGGATGTCACCAATGAGTGCACGAACACCATCACAGACGACCAAGCTTGGCATCAGTTCGCCACCGTCGATCATCGAAATGATGTTGAAGAGTTGGTCTTACCACAATGGTCCGAGTGTTAGTGATGTCTTGCATGACTTTCTTAATCCTATTTTGTCTCACATGGATACATGTGCAAATCGTATGTAACATCTTATCAAGTGGAAGTTCAAGTGTTGATGATTGAATGTAATAGTCACAGAGTAGTTGAAGAGTCATGAGGGTAGGTGACCAGTCATAAAGGGGGATGTCAAGGGCCACCCCACCCTTTGCTATAAATAGTCCCTCATAACTCATTGTAGAGGCTTTTAGTCAGCCAAGCTTCCAATAGAAGTATCTTAGAGAAATCTTGCACAATATTGTAACAAACCTTGGCTTCTCCATTGTGTAGAGCTAGTATATCTCTTTGGAGGAGTAGGCAACAATGACTGTAACATTCCACTGTCGAAACTAGTGGTTGGTCATGGCTATATTGTATGACTGGAACTTTCACTTCTTAATATAATAGAGTCGGCACGTTTCATGCATATGTCGTATTGTATTTAAGCTATCTTGTTTACTCTAAATGATATATGTATCTGTTTACTTTCACATGCATGTGTAGCTATTTTCTATATATGTATATATGAATCTTAATGAAATGTTGGAAATAATACTGAGAGGGGGGGGTGAATCAGTATTATCACGTCAATAAAACTTTTTCATTTCCATATTCAGATTCATATATGCTACTTCCACAACTTCTTATGATTCAGTTAGATGATCCTTAATGAGTGCATTAGAACATTATCAGCCATATTAATAGTAAACAGATGCAGTAAACTAGAACAAATCATCACACATAAATCACACACATGAACACCATGATATAAGGTGGAAACCCAATGTGGGTGAAAACAACCTGCTGCAAGTCATCTCAATCTTCTTCTTAATAAGAAAATCCTTTTACAATATTTCTGTATTAGTGCAGTCTTATACCAGTACGTAGGCTTCTACCTGCAGAGAGCTACAACCCTCTCTCGTTCTCCAGTCTCTCCTGGAAGGGAGCTACAACCCCCATATTCTTGTACTAGCTAAGATACTAGTACGTAGGCACCGGCCTACAATATTCTCTCCTCCAGGTACCACATTTCATACATTTTTATACTGGATACTCCTGAAGCACAACACATAATCTGAAAGGCCACGTTTCATCCAATTTTCATACTGGACCCATTAATATCATTGAAGCACATAATCAATCAATCTTCTGAATCACCCAAACACCAGATCAATACATATACAAGGATAATATATGTGTTAGCACCTAGATCTAGTCCATCAGATCACATAAATATGAGTCATTATGATCCTGATCCAATATTAGTTCTCATCCATCAATACTAAAGCTAAACACAATCAACCAAATAGGATATGGAGAATACTGACACCTTTAAACTGTCATCAGAACCCATCAACAACCAGAACCACCTGTGACTTCAAATATCATAGCTCAAATTGTATACGCTACTACAATGAACCAAACCTACATACATATGCGCTTACACCAAAGCCAACCCGTGTACAGATAAATATTCAAACATGACTTGCAGCGATTTCAAACTTAAGTTATACCCAAATCAGATCATTACAAGCGTCAGTATACAGATCTAGAATAAGCATAATCAAATATATAGAGATAGTTAATTTCAAACCATTTGATCCCGATCTATCCTTAGATCTTGTTCTCCATCAACCGGTGAGATCCCTCTTTAGCTCAGATCTAGATCTGCACCATAACCCAATCACAGTATTCTAGATCTAGCACTTTATCAAATATTCAATAATTCAGATGATGCTTTTCTAAATGATCTCCTTCCTCTTTTATAGTCATAGGCCTTTCACAATACCACGGTCCAAAACCATAATAACACAATACCATGAACCCAATACTTGGGATCAATACTTTTGGATGCAATACCACGGACCAAAACCATAGGATCAAAAATTGTCGGACTAATACCATGAACCAACCATGAAAATGTGTGAGATCAACACTTTTGGATGCAATACCACGGACCAAAACCATAGGATCAAAAACTATCGGACTAATACCATGAACCAACCATGAAAGTGTATGAACTTTTCTCCACATGAAATAAACTTTTCTCTGCATAAAAGTCCGTGAAATTTTCTCTACTTGAAATAAACTTTTCTCTGCATAAACTTCCGTGAACTTTTCTCTACATGAAATAAACTTTTCTCTGTATAAAATTCTGTGAACTTTTCTCCACATGAAATAAAATTTTCTCTGCATAAAATTATGTGAACTTTTCTCCACATGAAATAAACTTTTCTCTGCATAAAATTCCTTGAACTTTTCTCCACATGAAATAAACTTTTCTCTGCATAAAATTCCGTGAACTTTTCTCCACATGAAATGAACTTTTCTCTACATAAAACTCTGTGAACGTTTCTCTACATGAAATAAACTTTTCTCTGCATAAAAGTCCGTGAACTTTTCTTCACATAATTTATCATCTGAGAGATTTTCCATCAAGGACAACACTTGTCTCATAATGCCAACAATAACAACTCTTATTTGATGAGGTCGCCTCCAAGTCACTAACTGTCTTTGAGCTTTTTCTTCCCGTAATTCTAAAAAATAGGGTCCTGTAATACCTTTGTATATCCCAAACCATAATATATGTTAGAAAACTGAGAGAGATTTTGTAAATGATAATGTTGGAAACAAAAACCTCTTTCATTTTTTGAAATTTCATTTCCATCTGTTCGGAAACTGCATTTGAAAACACTGACTGAAAACAAGAAAATTTGGGAAAATATACCTGTAAAGATTCATCTGAATCTCCCAAACAATAACATCTGTTACAAAACTGAAAAAGGTTTTTGTGCATAAACATGTTACCAAAAAAAACCTCTTTCTGATTTTGAAAATTCATTATCAGTTGTTTGTAAACCATTTTTGAAAGTACTATCTTGTATAGGGAAAAAACATAGTTTTACTTGGCTATGAACGTACATATGACATGGAGGTGGGGGATAATGTGGAGGCACGTGGTTTGTGGAAATATGTTTAGGTGGTAGAATTGGAGTGGAATATGATGAGGGACATGGTGGGTGGGCGTTGGCACAGGAGTAATAGGCAGAGGATACATGGCAGTAGTGAAATGGTGGTTGAGTGCAAGTGGGGGGTGACGCAACCGAGAAGGCAGTTTGCGGCAAGGAGCGGGTACCTCTTTCAGAGAGGGGTAGAGGGGGATTTTAGTATTAGTTAAGGGGGGTCTGAAATGTTGAGGAGTGGACACGTAGCAGCAAGGCCCATGGGTAAAACCACTAACTTTGAATCCCCCCCCCCCACCAATAAAGGGAGATAAGGCGAGGGGGTCTGTTGGACACCTAATCCTCAATGGGTTAGTGTGGAAGCCGAATAGACAAAGTAGTCCAAGAGACCTTGGGATGTGAAACCCAACGGTCACAACATGTACTATAAATGTAAATCATTTGTTAATAAAAATTGTACACTCACGATTTATCTTTTATATTTCTCTCGCTCCCCATGTGTGTTTAACATGGTACCAGAGCAGGCGATTGCTGGGCATGCTCCAATTTGAGCCACTTGTTTTGTGGTCTCTATATATATGTCAGTTCTGCCCATTACTTGAAATGCTCCATTAATTCATTGTCTACCAGAAATCTGCTGCCTCTCCTACCTGACCTTTGGCACTGTATACGTTGCACCTGACTCTGGCTATTTTAAGACTCTCTTCTGTGTTCCCTGACCTCTATCACTGTGTACGTTTTTGCTGGTAATGCTATCTCAAACTGACAACGCTTTTCATAAATGGTCGAATTCTCCATACGTTGGCTGAATTGTAACAAATGTGAGACTACGCGCTGTCTGCATGTAAATGTCCTAGCATGCGCTAAGGGTAGTTGTTTAAAAAAAAAGATGTTGAAGCCATAGAAACCTGCATTGAATTTAGAAACTGTTGAATGTTTCTTGCAGTCTATCCCTGAGGAGTCAGTCTACTTCCATCTCCACAGTCGTTGCTGCAAATCTATGACATTATCTGTGAATGGATGGCAGCTTATGCGAGAGCGTTTTTGAAACCTTATGTGCGATCTCTCAGTCATTGAAGAAAACATAAGGTAATGGCCTCTGAGCACTGATATTTTACGTTTTTAGTTGCACCAGACCAAAAAAAAAAAAAAAACTGTCAGCTTGAACAGCGAACGCTTAATCCAGCACCTGCTACATAGAAGAAGGCGCTCTTCCATAGCTACGCTACGACAGCAGCCAGCTGCTATTCAATTACCTCAATTTCTGAGCTTAAGTAAAGGCGTATTGTGGGGACTCCTTTATCAATTCTAAGGTTGTGATAAGAAAGTACCTCCCACCATTCTTAATCACTGGACAATTATCCAAAGAAGGTTCTCACTCTCCCATGCACCTGAATTTTCCCTTACAGCAGTCGAATCTATTTCTGGAACTGATTCGAGACATCTAGACCAAGACTGGAGTAGAGACAAGCATTTCTAGACAGCGCTATATCAGGTTCATTGTTCCTTGGAAATCTGTGCTATTATTTCTCTGGTTGTGACTGGTGTATGAACTTCTAAGTTCACTCATTTCATTGTATATCTATAACCGAACTTTACTTGCACTATATACAATTGTGAAGTGCTAAATATTGAAGAAAAAATGATGAACTTGACGTGAGAACTGAAATGAACTGTAGACGACCGGGCATTTGAGGGCTTCGTAGTGCGGTTCCTGACAAGGGCATCTTCTGGAGCATCTCGAGGTGACTCTTCCTCTTCCACACGGATAGGAGGTCGAACTACTCTAAGTTGAAGGCCGAAGTTGCTTGTCATTTCCAAATTTCTTAGAGGGTGAATTTTGTTTTAAGGAGGGCCGAATTGATCAACCTAGAAGAAGGCAGAAACTCATCAGCCAGGGGGGTGAGATTACCAGTTTAATAAGGGCAGCATTGATTACTGGAGAAAAGGTTATTGCCAGAGCCACATTTTCATTTCCATTATTCTCAAAGAGGCCGAGATCCTGACTATCTCCAGTATGCCAAATTATGGCATTGTCTTTATTGGGCCAAAACCATTTGTTGAGGCCACATTAACTTACTGTAGCCACATTAATTTGCAGAAGGTAGTCGAGTCCATCTGTTGAAGTCTTGTTCAAAAGGGTATAGTCTATAGTTATTTGTGGTCGTTTTTGTCTTGCCATTGCCGCGTTTTTCTTTAGCATATGGGCACAGTTTGCATATAATGTTCATTCCTCTATAAATGATTGCACCGTAGTTTCGAGGTTCTTCAAATCGTGTTATATTTATTTACAGTCTAGAACTTATTTTTTGAACACTGGGAACCTGTGCTGCAAAAGCCTCAACAATCTGGAAAACAGGATTCGAGAACACGAGCTAACCAGATATCTCGTTTGTGAATGCTTCAAGGTCTCTGATAATGATAAATAGGTTTTTGTCAATGAAAATCTACTAGAAGTTCAGACTTTTTGTGGCCCTCAAGTTTCCCACCTGATAACAAACTATTCGGACTGTTTCCAATATATAAGGTTTTATATTTATTGCAACTAAACCATATGTTTTTCTTTAAAAAAAAAAAAAAACAAATCTTTCTCTTTTAAGCCATATGATCATGATGGGAAGCAGAGTTTTTAAAGTTGACAAGTGTAGCCTGTGAATTATTGATGCAACAGGAATTAATGATTTTTAAGCCTGAAACTTTAGGCATTCAATAATAGTCTTTGAAAGCCAATCAGTCCGAGAGATACCATTAAAGGTCTACGACTTCTGCTTCAGAGTTCACAAATGCTATAGGATATATGATGTCTCAGAAGACTATAGCAGTCGCTGCCCAGGAGTTCAAACTCAGTGGAGGACCAGGTATTCTAGATTTGCTTAGGCAATAATTTCATTATCTTCCAAAACTGTTTATTGCTTCTGTTGGGAAGCCAACCGATATATATATCTAT